>JARTUT010000524.1:0-90640 GCA_030674115.1 Micraspis discolor | reverse complement strand
GTCGTCAATTTATCCAAATCAGAAATTTTCACGATGATGGAATTTTCTATTTTCCTTTTCAAACAACTATACCAAGCTCATAAGTCTCGAGGGAGTAAATGAAGAAATTATCTCCCAGAAAAAACTGTGAAATATGATATAAATCAGAAAAATGTCAAAAGTATCGTGACTATCATTCTGTCTCTGGAATAATCGATTGATGTCGTACATATAAAAAAATCTATACAAAAAAAAATATATAAACACCTGTAGATATTCGAATGAAAATCTCAACGAACAAGAAAAACTAACTTATTTAATACTTAAAGCATCAAAAATCAATTCATACAAGTCATACACGAATTAATCCAGAAACAGAAAGATTATTTAAAATTCTCCTGAAATCGAAAGGTGCAGAATAAATTATATTAAACATAAGAATCGTATATAAATTAAATTAATAGCACATTATTTGTATTCTATACACGAATGAATAAATAATTCAACAAATAATGCACAAGCAATCAATCTAAATCACAGGAAGCTAAAATGGAAGGTACTTACCCCCTTATGAGGGTTTTATAAACACGATAACTGAATATTACTATGTACAATGGAGCTAATAGTAGAAAATTGTTAAACAATTTTTGAGAAAGCAATATATTTCAATATACTTGCACTGCTCGAAAGGTAGACGTAAAAAAGAAGTAAAATACCTCCAGTTAATCAACGTCCTTATCATATGAAACATATGTCTGCTCGCTTGGCGAGGTTGTTTCAGTTGAGAACATATGTATACAGGAGGGCACAAAGTGCATGTAGCACGCTACAATATTAACCTGTTATTTTATAACCAATGTGAGTAAAAAAACTGATTATGCTCCTCACAATCCTTCAAAATGAACATCACTTATTGTTTGCAACAACAAAATCAAGAATAATGAAGTACTTCATCGGTAAGTCCATGTTTAGAAAATTTCGTGGAACTAATCCAATTACTTTTAGTTTTCCTCAATTTTCCCAATTTATAATATATGCAGAAAATTTTTTTGTGAATCTTGTGAATCTTTATTCAATGAACATATAAGTTTCCGAAAGAGTGGATATACAGTAATCATTTTCTCAAAGAAGATTACCTCAATTCGAAGTACCTCAAATAAAATGTAAATTCACTTTGCAATCATCTTATTTTGATTTCCACCATGTCAAAGGATTCATGAAAATTCAATCCCACAATTCGTAGATATTCATTGTCATTTCACGATCGGCAGAAGAGGTCCTGAAAGCCTCTTTACATCGGTGTATGAAAAAAATTTCGATGAACCATTTTCTACGAAAATCATTTTTTTTGCTCGAATGACTCACTCGGTTATCTCATAGTGTGCGGAAAATTTCCTTTCCATATGAATCACGTTAACATAGAATTTTTGCATATCGTGAAGTTCGTATAAATCAAAATTAGGACCCATAAAAAATTATTTTGAGGTAAACAATATTCGATTTATTGTGTGTAAATATTTCACACGTAAATAAGGAAAACGTTAAAGGTTATCGCAATTGGAAATAATCATAATACTCAATAAAGATAAAACTTGCCGTAATTCTACACAAATGCGTAAATATTAGTTTTTCGTTAATCATTCCGGATCGAATGCTAAGTTGTGAGAATTTCAAATTGGAAGGAATTCATTGACTTCGAAACTCGGCTAAACCAACTTTTCAAGAAAATATTTAACGAAATATATACAAGGGATTTACAAGAAAAATTCATAAAATAAATGGAACAATATTAATATTAATTTTTTCAACACTTCCAGTTTTTCCTTGTACTCAATTATGAATTTCCGCTATCCTTCTTACCTCATCCAACTAGTCCGTCCGGCCGGCCTTAGGTATACTCTTTATCTTCCGAAAGAGATGAGCTGGAGTATCTATATTCGTCAAATGGTTCAGAAGTTTGAGGCATCTGAATTTTGGTTTCATCTAGAACTTCCAGAATAGTTATCGGATAAAGTTGCAGCTTGGTAGATATTTGAGCTAGGTTGAAACGAAAAGACTTGCAAAATTCCGCAGAAATCGACACGCATAAAAATTTTCAAAATATTCCGAATAAAATTTGTTTAATACCTCATATAAAATTTGTACATGTATTGGCGATTGATATCTAACTTGTTCTCGAATTTCATTGTCGTAGCTTCCTTCAGCAGAAGATATATTAATTTTTTATATACTTAAAGGCAAGCAATCACAGAAGGTTAAGTTACTATTAATTAATTACGATGACATTCACGTGTCGTGTCGACTCTTGGCTCATTAAAACTTTGGAGCGGCGGTCGAAAATAGCCAATTACTGAGTTGCATTATTCGCCTCAAACTTATAGAAAAAGCCCCAAACAATTCTAATGTAAATACGAATTTTTCTTTAAATCTGAAAAAACAATGGTAAGTCGGTCAGAAATTTCACTTGTAGATGTTTTCGCAGGTACGTTTTTGATTGACATTGATTGACTTATGAATTCATTGAAATAATGTATGCTGTCAAAATTTAGGAAAGAACTGTTAACGCCAGCGTCAACTTTTTTATTTTTCTGTAAATATTGGTACCTATTGCATTTCTTCTCTCTTATTCTCTTCAATCCATGACTTTTATTAATAGAAGTTTTTCTATTAAAAAATTTAAAATTTTCTTTATTTTTATGATTCGGGTATTTGCATGAGAATTATCACGAAATAATATCATTTATAATTTTTCCTTATTTTTGTTTTATTGTATATTATTCTGATCGCTTGATCAAATATTCGGCATATTTTGCTTACCTATCCTCACTCCCTTTTTTCACTCTCGAACGTCATAATTCTGTCTGCTTGTAAATTCTTTTACAAAACTCGGGATTCTTGCGAACCAACTCGAATAACTCAACTCAATCCTACTATACCACTGTAACCCACAGACATATTAGTCCAGTCAATAAAGCCTGGGGAACAAAATAATTAGCGGCAATGAAAATTTTTGCTTTTATTGTTTGGGACAAAAAATAGGATAACCAAAATAATTTTCAACCCTCTGGAGGAAAGGCTTAAGAGGGGAGGGGGTAAAAAAGGTTTTTTTTTTAAACTCTGGATAAAAAATTCCGAACGGGTTGAAATTTTTAGGGATGGTTATGTAAATAATTATACATCTTGTATTAAAATTTCAACCCTCTTGGGTGACGGCTAAGCGGTGGAGGGGGTAGGAAAGGTTTTTTTCTCATAACTTCGGATAAAAAATTCCGAATGGGTTGAAATTTTTAAGAATGGTTAAGTTGATGATTATACATCTTGTATTAAAATTTCAACCCTCTGGGGTGAAGGCTAAGTGGAGGAGGGGATGAGTAAGGTTTTTTTCTCATAACTCGGGACAAAAAATTCCGAATGGGTTGAAATTTTAGGGAATGGTTAAGCATACAATTATCTATCTTGCGTTGAAATTTCAACCCTCTGGGGTGAAGGCTAAGTGGTGGAGGGGATGACATAGGTTTTTCTTCTCATAACTTCGGATAAAAAATTCCGAATGGGTTGAAATTTTAGAGCATGGTCAAGCATAAAATAGTCTATCTCATGTTGAAATTTCAACCCTATGGAATGAAGGCTAAGCGGTGGAGGGGGTGAGGAATGTTTTCTTCTCATAACTTCGGTAAAAAAATTCCGAACGGGTTGAAATTTTGAAGCATTGTTACATTAATGATTACATAGCTTATATTGAAATTTCAACCCAATGGGGTAAAGGCTAATCGGTGGAGGGGGTGAGAAAGTCTTTTTTCTCATAAGTCCGGATAAAAAATTCCGAACGGGTTGAAATTTTTAGGGATGGTTATGTAAATAATTATACATCTTGTATTAAAATTTCAACCCTCTTGGGTGACGGCTAAGCGGTGGAGGGGGTAGTAAAGGTTTTTTTCTCATAACTTCGGATAAAAAATTCCGAATGGGTTGAAATTTTGAAGAATGGTTAAGTTGACGATTATACATCTTGTATTTAAATTTCAACCCTCTGGGGTGAAGGCTAAGCGGTGGAGAGGGCGAAAGAAACTTTTTTCTCATAACTCCGGATAAAAAATTCAGAACGAAGTATACTGGGTCTCGATAGGGTGTCAAAAGCGCCATAAAAAAACAGAAACAAGGCTGATACGTATTTTTTATCTGATTCCCGAGTGTATCTTACTAGGAATATGTGACAGCGCCTTCGCTAGAGTGACTTGGCCAGAATCCGAACTATAAAGGTGAAGTATAAGCAGGATCAAAAAGATAGCGACAGAGTAGTGAGAGCATAAGACGCTTTAGCAATTTTCCCATAACGGAAAAAAGACTGATGTTTGATACGATTTGGGGTGGTTCGAGGGACAATCCTCAGATTTGATGAGGAGACATACCATGGCAAATTTCCATGATTTGGGGAAGTGACTGAAAGTTAGACAAACTTTGAAGAAGATTTGAAGAGTATCTGGAATTACTGACATTGCGCGATTTGAGAATACGGCCGGTAATCAAGTCGGTTGCGGAGGCACCACGAGGAGGGGACCTGCAACAGTTGTTTCGAACTCCTCAATGGTGAACGGACTGACCTGTTCAGCCGAGACTTCAGGAGGCCTCAGGTTAGTGGTTCGCGTGGTAGTTTGAATCTGTACTCAGTCGGATCATCAGGAAAATAGAGGCGATCAAATATCGCATTCATTGAAGATGGCGAGTGGGACGGAATTATTTGGATTCCTCATGAAGTGGCATAACGTTTTGCTCTAACTTGTTGAATAAACGCAAAAACGCAACCAACCTACGTAAGATTTCGAAATTGATTGTACGACATTAGCAAATTATATATCCAAGAAAAAAATCATTCTACTTTCGCCTTGCTGTTCTTCAACTCGATTCTCTGATCACTGTTCATTAAATAGTAACCGAAAACCAGCCACATAGATCCTATTTCCATTCGGTTAATTGTTTTGAAAACAGTCATGCATTCATGAACTTGATACCGTGCCGAAGGCAGCCATCATCAGTCGGACTGAAAGAAATAACGCCACTCTTGGGGACACCAGAGGTGTAGGACAACTGGGCAAATTATTCGATTCGATCTCAATCAATTCTCCAAATCATTCAACCGATCTTTCATTGAACAGCTGTAAAGTTAAATTCATTCTTGCTACTGGAAACAAAAATGAAGTAAAGAGATTCTGAGGATAACCAATTAAAATTCAATGTATACAACTATAACGATATTAACCTGTACATGCGACCAACTAAAAAAAAAGAGATAGATGATAAACATAACAAGTATTTTTTACAAAATTAAGAACAATATAAGAAAAATTATAATGCAATAGATTTGATGCTAGATACTAGAGAATTTCTTCAACCTACTCTTAAATTTCCAGCTCTCTATCTCATTCCATTCGGAGGTAATCGTGTCCACGGACGGACAGACAGAATCAATGTTGACCACGGATTAATCATTTTTATATATCATATCACTTTTACCCAAATATAAGGTTGCCAAATATCTCCCTTCCGCCTTTTTGTCTTTTGAATTTCGCGGCTATGTACAAAGCTCTACAGAGCTCGTAAGTGGCAATAGACGTGTAAACACGAAGTTCACTAACACCGAAAGTTAGACCGGCATGTGGCATCTCGTGACATCACTCAGGATATGGGAGTTATTCACCAAACCATTTTAAACCATCTACAGAAGGCTGGATACAAAAAAACCTTGATGTTTGGGTGCCGCATGATTTGACGCAAAAACCTTTTGGACCGAATCAACGCCTGCGATATGCTGCTGAAGCGGAACGAACTCGTCCCATTCTTGAAGCGGATGGTTACTGACGACAATATCAAGCGAAAACGGTCGTGGTCGAAGGCAGGTGAATCGTCCCAAACAGTGGCCAAGCCGGGATTAACGGCCAGGAAGGTTTTGCTGTGTGTTGGTGGGATTGGAAGGTACTCATCCACTATGAGCTGCTCCCATATGGCCAGACGCGTAATTCTACCATCTAATGCGAACAACTGGGCCGCTTGAAGCAGCCGATCGACCAGAAACGTTCAGAATTCGCCAACAGGAAGGGTGTAGTGTTCCACCAGGACAACGCCAGACCACACACTTCGTTGATGACTCGTCAGAAGCTACGGGAGCTCGGATGGGAGGTTTTATCACATCCACCATATAGCCCGGAGATAGCGCCAAGTGATTACCACTTGTACCTGTCCGTGGCGAACGCCATTGGTGGTGTAAAGTTGAACTCAAAAGAGGCTTGTGAAAAGTGGCTGGGAGGGAGGCTTCTACGAGGGAGGTATTATGAAGTTGCCGTCTAGATGGAAAAAGATTATCGAACAAAACGGCGCATATTTGAACTGAATCCGATCACTGTAACACTTTTTGACAACCTATTATTCAGAAAAAGCGCAAAAAGTGCTGACATTTCCCCATCTTGCAGTTCTAGGCTAACTTTCAGTAGAGTGGACTACAATTCAGCGAATGCTGAATTTAAAAAAAAAAAACTGGGAAGAATTGTTTGAACCACTGTGGAAGATTTTTCTCGATCTGGTGAGAGAAACACTGTCAAGATACACAAGGGTTATCACAACAATAATCCGCGCAAAACGATAGTTGTTTTGTGGCAGAGATATCTTCGCGGTAGGTCTGATGCTTGTATTCTTCTTTCTTCCACCATGGCCCAATCCTATGATGAATTCAGTATTTTTCAAATACATCAGATCTACAATGAACTCAATGGTGACCCTCAGGAGTCGGCGGATGTCTTGGCAGAGGCTTTCGCGGGTGTGTACGGCTTGGAGCCCAAAGGTCCAATTCCAGAAGTAGAGATGCCAAAAGTGGCAGCAGAGTTGAACCAGGTTTCTATAGACGAGGATTTGGTACTCAAACATCTTTTAGACATCAAAACATCATCCTCTCCTGGTCCGGATGGGCTTTTCACCGTTCTCACTGAAAAAGTGTGCATCAGCTCTTGCCCTTCCTCTAGCTATCATGTTCAAGAGATCACTGGACACGTCCAGTCTACCTGATGATTGGTTGAAGGCGTCGGTAACGCCCATATTCAAGAAGGAGATAAGTTTTCTCCGCTAAATTATCGCCCAATAAGTTTGACATCCTCCGTTTCTAAGGTGTTGGAGAAAATTATTTGTGAGCAACTCATAAATTTCGGGATAACGCATAATATCATACCCGTCGAGCAGCATGGCTTCGTTCCAGGTCGTTCTACTTTGACCAACCTATTAACATGTCTAAATGACTGGACCATTTCTTTAGATCACAATATACCTGTGGACGTTTTATACCTAGATTTCTCTAAGGCTTTTGACCGAGTCCCACACCGCCGTCTTTTGTCTAAGTTGAATCATCTGGGAATAGGGGTGGCCTACTTTCTTGGATTGAGGGGTTCTTTAGGAACTGAACATTCCGTGTTCGTGTGGGGGTGTTCATTCATCTCTGGAGGGCTTATTGTCAAGTGGTGTACCGCAGGGATCCGTGCTGGGTCCTGCTCTCTTCCTGCTATATACGTCAGACCTGCAAGATTGTTGAAATCTATTCAAATTAAACACACTGGCTCAATCTTTTATCTTAGAATTAATTCATCAGCTCGTAAAACCATCAAAATTCACTATAAAAGAGGCAGTACATGTCCTAGCATTTTCTGTAGATTTGAACATTATATGAGAATTTATTACCCAACATTTATAGTCCTGAAATGCCCCGTGTCCACGTTATTGGCTTTGAAATTTGAAAACGATATTGAGAATATCGCTCTTTTTTCTGTATCTGACCCTGACTGGAATCACTGATCCGAAATAATTACACGTTGCCTCAGCTCCTCCTTCTTCAAGATTATTAATTTAGAATTTTGCAACTGAATGATATGAATTTAACTTTGTCCATGGATCAATGAAATTAAAAGGTTTCTTCTAAATGGTGAATAAAACAAAAATAGTTCTTCAGTTTTTAATCCGACGACATAATACTAACTTTATGCACTATTTCTCAAAAACTTTTTTTTGCACACTTGCTCTAGTAAAACAGCGTGCTACCTTTTTGTCCAAAACTGTAATTTTCAAATATCGAGTCGAAAATGGTCTCAATCGATTGGGTTTTACTTCTTGAAGAAGAATCCAGGATTAAACTGAGTATGTCTTTCCAGCAGGCCGTTTACTCTAATTCTACCGAAGGAGATCAGAGGTTTCATATTTTCTATCAATGTTATATACCTAGTTGTTCAAACATCTGGGTTGAGTTCGTTATTGGGCCAAATCCTTCGAATGGTTCAAAAGTTATGAGCATCTTTAATTTTGTTTCGTAAATAACTACCAGAGTATACATCGGATCAAGTTGTTACTCGAAAGATGCTTCAATGAGGTGAAACAAATAGGTTCACAGAATTTTGTAGAAATCAACACGATCGAAAATTTTTAAAAAATTCACTAAATCATTTTTTTATTATTTTCTATAGCTTGAAAGATATCCGTTGAATTTAAATAAAAATTTGTGCAAATATTGACGTTATTAATATCATACATATCCTCAAATTTCATTGTTGTAGCTTTCTGTTAACAGAAGATACAACATTCTTTTCATTTACTTTAAGACAGGGAGTCAGAATTCAGTTAATTGGAGGTTGTCAGAATTGACAACCTAAAAAATCGTGCTATGAAAAAATTTGATGTACCGTTCATGAGAGTCCTATGGAGGTTTCAAAAGATTCGATTCTAAATAATCGTTTCTTTTGTGTAATTTGGATTTAAATATACACAGTACACAGTATTTCAAACGACAAGTGCTAACTCGAAGAAAGATATGAAAAAATGGTTTTCGATGGAATGCATATACATACCTACTTTTGATTACCCGTGTGAAGTTAGCAGCGGATATTGAAATTCTGGCTGCTGGGTCGTAGCAGCCGGAACTTCGTTTATGCGAACACTTTTGGAAATCTCCACTTGATTTTTAAGAAAAAAGAACTAGAGGGGTTTAGATCTTATAGTTTCATGGGGAATATGATCCTCTGAAAGTCTTTTCATCAATTTAGAGTATTTATTTCTATTTTGAATATTGGCGAGTCAGAATTATTATACAACAGATTCGAAGCGAATATAAAAAAATGTTGTAAATCCATAGGAAGAAAATAAATAATCAGAATCATGACTTCGAATTGAATATAATTATAGGATACATCTACGAATGTATATTCTCGCTCTTCCGAACTACTTAATCAATAATATTTCGGACATTTCGTACTTATAACAATTATCCTTATACGTCGAAATGGATAGTGCTCGAGTTCAAAGCTGCCATAAGGGTTGTACCCTGAAAATTTAGTATGTTGAAGGAAATGAAAGTTGTTTTCGAAATATAATATATATCATTCATATGGTGATGAAAGACTTCACTTCTATCAGCGTGGTCGTGGTTGCCAGATATCATTTTTCATTCATAATGAATGATTCAAATACTGAAAACAACAGTAATTGATGACAAGGACTTGAGAATCATTGCCAACTTCTACTGGCAGCAAAAAGCCAATGTGAAAATAGGAAATAATATGACCGAAAGCACCTCAATAAAAAGAGGGGTGAGGCAAGGTTGCGTTCTGTCACCATTGCTTTTCAATTTATTCTCGGAGACAATGTTCCGAAAAGCTTTAGGGAATATCAAAGAAGAAATAGAATTTAATGGGGTAATTGTAAACAACTTGAGATATGCAGATGATTCCGTTCTACTGGCAAATAATATTAACGGCCTTAAAAACTCCTAGATCAAATAGTGGTTTCATGCAGCCGGTATGGTCTTGAACTTAACGTCAAAAAGACCAAACTGATTTTTGTAACTAAGGAACCGACTAGACAAGCAGAACTGTAGATCGGCCGAAGTAAACTTGAACGGGTGAAGAAGATTAAATATCTGGACAATTATTAAGCGAGGACTGGGACCACTCACTGAAAATAGAATGTAGAATTGAACAAGCTAGGGCAAGATTCATACGTATGAGGAAAGTGTTGTGTAGACACTTGAAATTCAACTCAGAATAAGAAAGGTCCGATGTTACGTGTTCTCAGCCCTGTTGTATGGAGTGGAGTCTTGGACTCTCACAGAGACTACTTTAAAAATACTGGAAGCTTTCGAAATGTGTGCGTACCGGCGGTTGTGGCCGATAGGTTAGATGGATCGGGTTGCTAACATAGAGATTATGAACAGAATGAGGAAAAATAAAGAAATCATTTCCAACATCAAGATTAGGAAACTCTTGTAGCGGCACTCTGTCAGCGGCAGGGGAGTGTATAGGGATCTCTTGGCGGCACTCTATATAGCCACGCATAGCTTAATTCACAGCGCTTCGGTGGCCTAGAGGTTAGCGCTCAAGTTTCACACCGACTAGGTACTAGGTGCCGGGTTCAACTCCCGGCGACTTCCTCAAACTTCTAACCCCTGCGTCTATGGATAGCGCACACAAGCCATACTGATGAGTCCAAATGTGTGCGCCAGGGACGAAACACATAAGTAGGGATAACACTTTCGATCCTACACTCACACACCTTGGCCATGTTATGAAACATCCTGAAATATATAACATCCAGCATTTAATAATACAGGACAAGATTGAGGGAAGACGAGGCCCAGGAAGAAGAACATCTTGGTTGAAAAACTTACGACAGTGCTTCGGAAAGTCGACTAATACGCTGTTCAGAACAGCGGTGAATAAAGTGATGATAGCTAACATCGTTGAACGGATTTGGCACATCAAGAAGAATTGCCGAACTTTTCTTCTTGTAGTACAATAAAAATTTGAATCATCGGCATCAACATTTTTTGTTTTAAAAAACAAAGTTCTTGTTGAGAGACCCTTTACCTCATAAGATATCCGTCGTATTCGAACAAAATTTCATTCATTTATGGACTTTATTGATATCGTATATATCCTCAAATTTCATTATCGTAGCTTTCTTTCACAAGGAGATATATTTTTTTTCATTTGCTTAAGGGCAGGTAATCACAGAAATTGACCCGTACCCACAGGCAGAGAAAATACTTTAGAACGCGCGAGTAAAACATTTTCACTATTATTGCGACTCTGCCAAAATGAATTTAATTACTGTGGGCAAAAAATACCGGTCATTTTGATTTTGAATTCCATAAGGACTGTGTAACGACCGAATTCCCCGCTTGCGATTATTTCGGATATCTCCGTGATTTCTGTGTTTTTTTCTAACGCGCATGGGGCAAAGGTGGGGTTGACTTCGATCGACTTTCTTCGATTCTGGATCATTCACGTATGAAAATGTTAGAGAGTGCATGTTCTTTCTCGAATTGAAATAAATTATCAAATAGAGAGTTTGTCTTAGAGAACAGTTTTATAACGTTCGGTAAGTCCAGTTTTTAACCAGATATGGTTAATTTTAATGTCGTATTTAATTGTTTTATGTGCAGGAGGTTACAAAAGTCTCGAGCATTCTTATTTTTGGACCACCATCTTTGGTTCTCCACTTATTTTTCAGAGAGATATATGATGAATCAACTAACCTTCTTGATTGTTTCAATATTCGTGCTATACTTTGTTGTTCAATGATTAGTTTTTTTACGTTTCACAGTTTCTATATTTCCCTGATGAATTTTCATCGAATTATCTGTACTATTATGTTCCTTTTTTTTAATACGTGGATATTTTTACTTCTCTCAAGTTATAATCGTTTTGTGAGTCATTACATTTGGGAATCGCTGGGAGCTGTGGAACATTATCGGCTCAAGTACTTATGGAATTGATTTTCACAGCCAATTTTGCTGAAGTTTTACCGAAATACTGAACGAAACTTACCGGAGTAGAAAATTTACTGGACCAAATCTGCCGGAGTTAGATTATTACCGAATATGACATACTTTGTCGAGGCTGAACAAATTTGCCAAAGTTGAATTTCACGACGTACTTACAGATGTTTTCCTGCGTACTGGAGAATTGAGAGAAGAAATAGTTTTTGTTGGAAAGTTTTTCCACAGGGTTGAAGACCCATTTTGTTGGATTATCCCGAACACCCAGGATGGTTGTATGGTCCTGTTATCGTATGAATTGGACCTCAAAACAGACAAGATGAGTTCCAGCAAAAATTGTAGATATTAACTGTTGATCTTTATAGCCATTAATCATTTTATCAATTTATTAGCAATTAATCAGTTCCTCTTGAAACTTTTAATTGTAACATTTGTACATACTGTAAATATCTAGTATTTGTGAAAGAGTGGAATAAATTTCGATTGTTCTAGTATTAACAATCATTGACTGTGGTGAAAACTTCTATTTAAATTCTCTGAAGGTAAATGTGAGATGGTTTTATACGCTAGCTGGCCGGAGCATTTTCGAATTAATGAAAATAAAAATATGTAAATTTATATTTACCGATACACAATTAAGAAAATTTTTTACTGTTACAACTGTGATAGGAACCAATGTTTTTATTTTTTAGTTGGCAGTACTGTATTTGACATATGTGCCAGACCACGTCAAAATATTCATTAGTTTTTGACATACGCGTGCTTTTGTAAAGAGCGGAAATTATTCAACATCGTAGTTCAATTGAATTTTGTGTTCGGAGTGAAATTTCTGCTTAAAAACGTTAGAAATATTGCACAAGTCCATGGATGTGCAAGCTCTATCTATCTCTATATATATGACTTGTACCAAATGTTCAAAGAGAGCTAAGAAAGCGTTGAAGACGAAGCACGGTCAGGACAACAAACAACATCAACTGATGACCTACACGTAAACGAAATAAAGAAATAGGTGCTTCAAACTCGTCGATGGACAGTCCGAGACCTTTGTTAACTTGTTGGAATATTCGAAGAATCAGTGGAAACCATATTGAGTGAACATTTATTTCTCAGAAAAGTGAAATATCGATTGTTACCAAAAATGTTTCTTATGAACAATTTTGTGCACTCATTCGTAATTCGTAATTTTTTCGCCAAAAAAACCACCTATAGTATATCGTTGCGCAAGCACTGAATTCGCCTGGCATGGCAGCATTTGACTTCTGGTGTTCTCTGAACTCAGGAGATCACTCCGTGGACACTGTTTTGAATCGATAGAAGAGATATAAACCGCAAAAAAGAAGGGGCTGAAGGGCATACGGAAAGGTGGCTATACAGCATGCTTCGAAAATTGGAAAAAACGAGAAATGACATATGATTTTTTTATTTATGAACAAATTCCCGGTACTTTTTGCCGACAAAAGTAAAATGTTTATGTCACCACTGAAATTGAAATAGGTCAACGAACCACCTCAAAGCAGGTATGTCCTCGATCGAAAACTATTAAGTTTCAACGTCAACGAACGGATAATAATTCATCTACGTATTTTTAACGGACAATTCCTGAAGCGCAATTACTCGCAAGTAGATCTCATTATGGGTCAATTATTCATGTGTATGGGCGTTATTGGAAACTATCCATCAACTTTACACCTTGTACGTAATAAGTCATCGATCAACTTCACTTTTCCTCAAAATACCAATATCCAATAAGGAATATAAATCATTATGTAACTTTCAGATTGAAACTTACATTACATTGAAATTGTGTAAATAAAGCCACGGATGAAGTTTTTCCGTAAAATTTGTGGATTCTATGACTTATTAATTTATCGTCCATGAATAAGTGAGGTATTCTTTTATCTAGAAGTATTTTACTTCTCTTTCATAGGGTATACAGTTTTTCATATGGCGGTCTACGAAATAATTCCTTGATTAGGAAAAAATGATTCAAGGAATCGTTTTGGCCCATTAATTGGATTGAGACGAAACTGGAAATAAAGAAAGAAGACAAAAAGTAACCATTATTGAAAACAAACATATTTATTAATATCTCTTCAATAAAAATAACATTCTTCAAATATTGAATCTTTCAATTTTAAAATGTATCATTATCATAATCTCATAGTGGTCAGTCTAAACCTTCGCAATATCTCAAATTCATAACGACCAATATGAAGACCCTGAAGGAGCAAAATTAGGAAGCATTGACGTGAGGTCAGATTGCTATCGCGTTATTGTTGAGATACTTGCCAGTAATTATGCAAACTTTCAAAAATCTACACCCCCAATATATATCCAAATTAGAACTAAAGAGGATGATGAGACTGCATAGTCAAAAATATTTGATTCATAGAGTTCAATTCGAAAAATGTTTTCTTGCTTTATACAAACTACTAGACCGGTTCAACCGAATAACTAAAGAAGCCTAGATATTCAAATCGTCAAACCTACCATATTCTGTTTTCGAGATCATGCCGTTCGGGAGTCATCGGCGGACATAATCGGTTTGAGCTAATACTATTGATAGAATTTTGAACCATAAATACCAAATTTTTATATATCCACGAAAATTTGAGAGCACTGTGTTGACAATTTTATTTCGCACCCTGAATAACCAGAAGTTCCCAGGTTTCGAGAATATTTTAGCTTTGTAGAGTATAACGAATAATACCATAAGCTCAGTGTTCGTATTTCAATTACACTCAGTCTCCCACTAAGGACTACTAGGCACTTGAACTTCTTACAACTCTGTATGATGTCGTAAATTTGTCTCCTTTAAAGAGACCTAAAAAGTTCCACAACGTTATATGTATTTTTTTAGGGGGAAAACCGAGGGGAAAACATAGTCAAAATATTCAATCATCGGTAGGTAGGGTATATGCATAAAATTTATTTTCAATTGAAGTAATTTTTTTTTCAATTGAAACAAGTGAAAACCACTGAGGATATCTGTCTGGATCTTCAAGAACTACTGATTGTAAAACACATAATGCTAGAAGTCAAATTAGGTAATGTTCGATTTCAAACCGAGGACGTATATACAGGGTGGCCATTTCAAAACGAAACAGACCAGATTACAGACGAAATAAGTTTTTTTGATAGAAATGCGCGGACAGGTCGATTACTGTTTCGAGGGGGACAACTTAAGATGTAGGTTACGGACGCAAAGCGCTTCAACCCTTGCTGCTACAACCCCCACCCCCAATTTTTTAATAGGGAAGATGGGGTGAGTGATACCTCAATTCAAAGGAATTTTTATAGTGATTTCAGCAGAGTAATTGTTTTTTCATAACTAAACTAAACATAAAATTTGTTAAAAATTAAAACATAATTTGCTACGGTAGTTCTATGTAGACCAATAAATAATGTTGGCTATTTACCGCTCACATGGTAACTGGTAACAATGTCAATACTGAACCTGTTCGGCCATAAATATCCCTATTCTTAGTAGGTATTACTAATTGTTGTTACAAACAGAAGGATTTCAGGTTGAGTCCATCGTCAGGCGAATTTCTATTTGTAGGCATGATTTTGAATGAATTCTTCGCAGCCGGAACATTTACGTGACAGATTGAAATCACCGTAGGGAAATTCAGAGCAGTGCGATAAGCCATTTCTCAATATTTCACGTCTACAATGTAAACATTTCATTCGGCTTATCTTTGTTCAAACAATTAAAATGGCGTCGAAATTGTACCAGATAAACATACACTTATTATAAGGAAAGAACGAGATTGTGCAGCAGTTATTGCCACAATGCAGTATGTAAACTATTAAAAAGTGTTTTATGATGGGGATAAAAGAATATTTATGTTGAGATAGTGAAACCTTGAGAATTCCAAATTACATTTATTTCTTTCTCCAATATCCTCCCCTGAGATTACAATCTTCTGCACATTTTCATCCAGAAACAAGCATCTAAGCTGCTTTTCAGTCGCCAAATAAGGCACCCAGGTAGCGCCCCTTCCAGTAAACTCGTTAACCTTCATAAAGAGGGCGAGAAGAACCAGAAGTTAAAGCTTTGATCTCCTCATCGGCGTCTCTTGCATGTGCTCGAGCATTAAGGTTTTCGTGGTTGCCTTCTTTCTTGGATCGAGGCATTTCTGTCTGGGCGCTCATTCCAGGTCAGGGTGGGCAGTTCCTTTTCATCATCTAAGCCTGTTACCAGGGGTGTACCCCAGGGCTCGGTGCTGGGACCACTTCTTTTCCTTCTATATATAGCTGACTTGCCCACCTGTATTACATCTAACTGCTCCCAGTTTGCGGACGACACAAAGGTATATGGAATTCCCAGGGATGGAATGTTGCAGCGAGACTTGCTGTCAATAGCACGTTGGTGCGAGGACTGGCAGCTGCCTTTAAATTTGGAAAAGTGTGCGGTTCTACATATGGGTACCAACAATCCCCATCTCCCTTACATGCTTTGTGGTCGACAGCTCTCCTCTGTCAGAAGTCACTCTGATCTGGGGGTTATTATAACCGAGAATCTCACATGGTCTGAGCACATAACATCGGTGGTAAATAGGGCGCGAAGGTCTCTCTTTCTTGTCCGGAAGACTTTCGGTAGGTGCGATCCGGCCGCGTGCAGTGCTCTTTATAAGTCATACATTCGACCCATTCTGGAGTTCGCCGGGCCGGTTTGGAGTCCAGTGTTGCGCCGAGACTGTGATATCCTGGAGAAATTCCAGAGGAGGGTTACGCGCGTGCCGTATGGTGTGGTCCGTCCCAGCTACTGGACGAGGCTGTCGATTATGGGCCTGGAGTCATTCGCTGCCCGTCGGACGCGCGGTGATCTAATTGTCGCTTGCACCGGTGCCTCCGTGGTGTTTTCGGGGTGGACTTGCGTGACCTTTTCGTGCTCGATCGGGACGAGAGGTTACGTGGGCACTCGCTGAAGCTGAAGAAGGAGAAATTTTCTTCGTTCCACAGGCAGCATTTCCATCCCAACCGTGTGTTCGACATTTGGAACAGTTTGCCCGAGAGTAATGTCAGTTCCGGTTCGGTGAACAATTTCAAGAACTCTTACGACCGATTGCTGGAAATGCAATAGTGCTGTCTTTCTCAGTGCTTATTTATTCAGTATTTTTAATTTTAAATGTTTTTTTTTTCAGTAGAAAACAGTACTTATTTTTTTTTCGAACGCTCAAATTTTGTAATTCTTTTTTTAGTGAGTTTATAGGCTTTGCCTCAACTCTTTAATCATTGTAATAATAATAATAATAATAATACTGTTTAAGCGTTCATTCTTAAAATTCAACTAATTTTTTTATTCGACTGGCAATTTCATGTCTATTGTTTCAATTCTGACACAATTAGAATACTGCCAGAATACCATAAGCCATCAATGCACATTAGCAATATTGATCAACAAACATAATTCAGTCAAATCTGGAAGTTTTGACAGTGGAGTAAACCACAATCTGTATCAATAACTGAACTGCAAATGATTCTTCATGCTACGCTACATCGCTCTCTAGTCAGGGCCGGTTCTAGGAGGGTGCGAGCGGTGCGACCGCACCGGGCGCCGTCTGGAAGGGGGCGCCAAAATCACCGCACCGGGCGCCATCAGGAGAGGGGCCGCATAAACGGTATATTATAAATATGGGGCAGACAACGGGACGTCGTGACTAGCGGAATTCGGGGCTGTTGGGTTTCGAAGACTTGCTTGTCTTTCATATGGTCCTCTCAATTTTCCTGTTAATTCTGGCACCTGCATTTCCTTCATAACAATCAACAGCTCTTTCAGAGAAAAGCGATTTCAGACCTTCCTTTACTAGACTATCAGACTCGCCGGACGATACACCGTAAAAACAGAGAAATGTTTTCATATAGGTAATTATATTTAGAAAAACAACTTGGGTCTCCAGTTGCCATATCATGTCATTCCCTGCTATCCCCTATTTTCAGTTTATTGCACTTGTCGGCATTCACTTTAAACGTCACCATATGAGTGGTTTACTAATTACTAGGCGGCGCCTTTGATGTCTGATTCAGGCGGCTTCTTTGATAGTTTGATGAGCTGTCCTTTGGGCGCATTTTCTGATATGATTGCCCATTCTCTAATCAGGATTTTCTTTTGAAAGAAGGGGGAAATGCCAGTCTTTCCATTTCTCTGATTCCCATTAATTCTAGAGAAACAAACATTCGAAACAACGTTGCGTTCACATTGTGTTCAGTGTTAAAGTTACAAAGTTTTTACTAGGTGTTCTGAATTATCAGTGCCTAAGAAATTCAGGATTTCAAATTGTGTATTCAAGGTAAGCTTTCAATTGAGTGGCTAATTTTTGTTATAAGCGCATCTCGCATTATTTAATATTCTTTCGATAAAATACAACAAAACTAGTGTTTCAATAATGTTATCATCACTACTCTTCTATAATGACTTCCTTATTGTAACATTCTTAACTTTACAAAATGAGAAAAATGTCGATTATACAGGGTGTTCAAATTTTGCTGGGCTAACCTAATTTTGTTTTTTCGAATGGAAGCCTATATTTTATATCACTTTCTCAGTTTCCTGATGAAAAATAATATACACTTTTTATACATCTTCATCTTCACTTCGTAGACATTGAAGATATCCGAGATTTTCAACGTAATAGAATTTCACCCAAGATTCTTCCCTTCAACACTTGAAATCATCATTAACCATTGAATGAGAAAAATTTGGAGTATAGCTTTCTCAAAAATGGATTACCTACATGAATCTCAGACTTTAAATTAAAGAACAAAGTATTTCTTGTTTGTATAGAACAAGATGTGATAGTTTAATGATGAAAAGGTTAAATGTATCTTTTTCAAATAAAAAACATGTCACTTCCTTCAAAAAAATTATCTGGTGAACAAAACTTGAAAAGAAAACTGAAGAAGCAAGACGAAGCTGAAAAATCTGCGAAATTATTATCAAAATTTTTGAGGGTCGAAAAGATATTTAACTCATCACCACCAGAACTTCAATATCCAGAAGCATAAGAAGGAGACCCTCTTAAAAAGAGTTATGTTCTTGAAAATGTAGAGCAGTTCAGTGAAGAAGATTTAGCTATACCTGGAACCTCGTCTGGTCCTCAAAATATTACAGAAGAAATTGTATCAGATAAATCATCACCTTTTGAACAAACAAAAAATTTAGATATTTCAGAATGGCCGCTTATTATTGACTCTGCAACAAAAGATGAATTCATTATACGAAGTCCTAAAGTGATCAAATGAGTAACGAAAGCTACCCAAACAATAGTGATTGAGGACATTTTTCAAATTCACATTTTGAAAAAGTGATGCCAAATGGGGAGATTTCAAAAGAAGATGGCTTGTGTACTCTAAAGCTGCAGATAAAGCATAGTTTTTGCTGTCGTTTACTCAACACAAACCCAAACTCTAATTTAGGAAAAGAAGGATTTAACGACTGGAAGCACTTATCAACGTGTCTGAAAACTCACGAAACATCCCCAGATCACCAACGATGTATGAACAGTTGGATAGAAGCGTCAATAAGATTGAAGAACTTCAGCGGAATAGACAAGCAATTACAAAAACAGATTGAAGATGAGAAATCAAGATGGGTTGCTATCCTCGAACGATTGATGTCTATAGTGTTGTTCTTGGCAGGAAATAATTTGGCGTTTAGAGGAACCTCTGGATGAGAAAGTTTATACATCCCTAATAATGGAAACTTCTTGGGTTTAGTACAATTATTAGGAAAATTTGATAGTGTGATAATGGAACAAATCCGCCGTGTTGTGAATAAAGAGACTAATGTCCACTATTTCAGCAATACCATTCAAAACGAATTAATTGGCTTACTTGGATGTGAAGTTCGTAATAAAATTGTGGCTATGGTGAAGACTGCTAAATACTTCTCTATCATTATGGACTGCACTCCTGATGTAAGCCACGTTGAACAATTTTCAATAACAATTCGGTTTGTTGACACTAATGAAGAAGTCGAAGTGCGTGAGTGTTTTGTTACTTACAAGCCAGTAAGTGACTCTTCTGGGGCAGGACTTTCTGGCCACTTTCTTGATTCAATTTTAAATGAATTTAATTTAGACATGAATGATTGTAGAGGTCAAGGGTACAATAACGGTGCCAACATGGTGGGATTAAACAAAGGTGTACGAACCAGAATTTTAAACCTATAACCCCGGGCATTTTTTAATCCTTGTGGCTGGCATAGCTTGAATTTGGTGATTGCAGATGCAGCCAAACGCTCTGTTAAATCTGTTTCTTTATTTGGATTTCTCCAAAGACTATTTGTCTTATTTTCTGGATCAACTTAGCGATGGGAAGTATCAAGGCATATTGAAGGATTATCGCTCAAAAAAGTTCGCGAAGCTGAGAAAGTAGAGTCAATAGTCTAGCTGCTGTTTGCTTTCTGTATACTTCGGTTCCTGATGCCCTTCAGAATCTTTATGAAGAAACTAATGACTCAGTTGCTGCATCAGAGGCATTGTCGTTAATTCAAAACATGGAACAACTTGACTTCATAATTACAATGGTGCCTTGGTATGATATATTGTTTCAAGTGAATATTGAAAGTAAAGCGATGTAGTCTGAAACTATGGACCTGTCAAATGTATTGTGATTACTGAAAAATTGTTCGGAATTCGTGGAACAGTATCCTAGCTTTTACTCAGCTTTAATTACAGCTAAAGAAATAGCTTCTGAGGTCGGAATTAATCCATGTTTTAAGGAAGTCCGATTGCGAAAAAAAGACGATTATTTGGATATGAAGCAGTGGATGAAACACCTACTGATCTGGAAGCAATATATAAAATGAACGTTTTTTACCCTCTGATAGACACAATTGTGAACACATTGGTTACACGTTCTCAACAATTGTCAAAATTCAATGATACTTGGTCCTTTTTATACGACCTGAAAATCATTACAGACATATCCTTTTTGAAAAAAGCCTGTGCATTTGGAAATCGCTTTGAGCGATGGCGAAAAACGCGATATATCTGTCAAAGAATTGGTTGAAGAACTTGTGAGCCTGAATCCATTGTTGAAGGATCTTCAAGCAGCAGAGCCCATAGCAGTTCTTCGACTTATAAAAAAATGATTTGCAAGATATTTTCCCGAATGTATGGACGGCGCTTCGTATCTTGCTAACTGTTTCTATAACTGTCGCCACAGGAAAACGAAGTTTTAGTAAATTGAAGATTATAAAAACTTACTTAAGATCTACAATGTGCCATGAAAAACTATCCGATCTTGGAATCTTGTCCATAGAAAATGATATAGCACAAAATCTAAATTATTGTGAATTGATAAACAAATTCGCGAGCACTAAAGCTCGAAAAGTGCATATTTGAGTTGTTTGAAATAAATAAAAGCTTTATTGTTATTATTTCCCAACTGTAATTTCTATCATATATTATTATACAGGGTGAACCACGACGAACTGCATCGATCGATATCTCAGAAACTGAATGTGGGAAAAATTTAAAATTTTGAGAACTTGCCAGATGTCTTGGGACCTATAGAGCTAAAATATTTCCATCTATTGGGCACTTCCGGTTATACCGGAAATAGACCCTAAGTCGCTTATTTTAAATGGGATACCCTATATATATTTACATTTTTGGATTCTACTAAACATTCTAGGCAGATTTCATGTATCATGTCCTATCACTAAGTCTGAGCGTTTTTGACATATTCAGGTTTTTATGTCAAAAATTACGATTGCAAGCCCTAACTTAATTATCAATTGTTCCTATAAGGAAGCCCTTTTTACTTACTTTGGGTTAGATGCCTTGTTGAAAAGGACCTACTTCAATAGATTTTGTATAATACTTGGACAAATAATCATACAGAGTGTTCAAAAAAAAAGATCTAAAATGAGATTGAGAAAACTGACAAAACTCAATTTTTTCGAATGGAAACCCCCCAGTTTTATTATTTTGTAGCATTAATCATCAAAAATGAAGGTAACTTTGTATGAGGTTATCTATACCTAAAATTTGAAGTTTTCGAAATATTGCCAATTTAATATTTTTCTATGGCGGTTTTGCATTTAATGTGTAAACAATTAGATCAAGGATAGCCACGTTTAGAAATCAAAACGTGACGATTTCTGCGAAAATTTGCGAGCCGTTTTGTTGCAGCTCAACAATATTTCAAATATCAACTTGGTCGGATGGATATTCTAGTAGTTATTGAGGAAACAAAATTTCAGATGCTCATAACTAATGAACCATCTGACGGATTTGGCCCAATAACGAACTCGACCGAGATATTTGGACAATTAACATATTCTGAAAATATGAAAACTCTAGCTCATCTCGTTTGGATGGTAGAGAGTATACGGCCGGACAGACTCAACTTTCGGATTCTTCATCGGGGAGTCAAACCCAATCGATTGAGACCATTTTCGGCTCGATATTCCAATCCATTGAGCCATGTTTTTGTTTCAATCGATCTAATTCTCCACATAATTAAAGGATCACGTTTACTGCTCTGAGCTCATAATATTCAACAAATTGAGAAAAGAAAATTTTCTCACCTTTTTTCACATTTTCGCTTCAGACCATGGTTAGATTTTCCAACATTATCTGAAATGTTGTTAATTCGAGCAATGTCTGCAATTGAAATATGGAAAAAGTTCAGAAAATTTCTTTTCCTCATTTTGTTAAAGATTATGAGATCAGAGTAAACAACGTTATTCTTTAATTTTATCAAAATTTCGACCGAGTCAAACAACAAAATGGCTGGGTGGATTAGATAGTCTTTTAGTCTTTTCCTGGAGTTTTTGTGGACATATTGTACTAATATAAACACGTGCGGTCCCTTCGATACCACTATTCATAGTCGAAATCTCCAGTTTTACGGTTGAGTAATTTTGTCCATTATCAATTGGATTTTCATTCCCAAATGAAGCAGTTTTTTGAACGATATTTAGAAAAATGTTAGCAATTCAACATCAATCAGAATTATTATTAATGAGAAATGTAATAATCATTATTTCATTTGCTTGATACTGAAATTGTTTTTCACGATAATTCAAAGACTCTGTTGAATAAAAGAAGTATTTTATATTGAAATTAGAAAAACATTACTTTGGGGAGAAACTTATTGATTTTTGAAAAACAAAAATTAATTTGTATAGGAGAATAACATCTGAACATAAAGAATGTGACTCATTTTTGTAGATTCTCAAGAGGTCCAGGACGTCGATCTAGTGGCTTGCAATCACCGACTTTGCTATAAACTGTTCAGCACCGCTGCAAGGGGAAGCTCTAGTGGCAAAATTGGCGGATCAAACTCTGATACCGTGACTTCTAAAATGGACCTCATTATTGAATATATAGAAAAAAATAAAGATCGGTGTCAATTCACGATGGTAGAACTTAAAAAGGTATTTGAGGATCCGCCAAGTAGTCCAACTATAAAGACGAAATTGGAGGAGTACTATAAAGAAAACGTTATTTATGACACAAAGGCTAGCCGTCATAGTGTTACTTCGATCCGAAATCATCAAGACCAAGATACAAAACGCGAACGTGCCCGTATAGTGGACACAGCTGCAGCGATCATGCTTAAAGACATCCAGACCAAAGTGTATGATACTGCTGATTATCCTAGTTCAGATAAGTTCTTGGAATCAGCAGAAGAAGACGTGCCGAATACTCTTAAACGTTTTTTGAAGAAGATAATTTTGCCAAATAAAAAAAAACTACGGACGTCTATCAAAAGCAATGTACAGCTATTGGGCATTAGATATTGTCAGCAACCAGTATTTCGTAAAGTCTTGATGACAACAGTCTTTCTTCGAGAACCGTTCTGTCTCCAGATTTTCTTCTATTTAGGAACGTCCTTGATCACGTTCTTGCCATTCACTTACCATAATTGAGATTTCAACACGAGATGAATAATATTCTGCCTGACCATACTTTTAAGTTTCAACCTGTTCGGAATCATTTATAAAAGGTTTCATGAAAAAATTTTTTTTCACCCTGTCGACCACTTAGCCTTGATCGCAATAGGTTGAAATTTTAATACGAGGTGTGAATTCAGTAACATAATGATGGTTCAAATTGTTAACCCATTCGGAATTTTTTATCCAGAGTTATGGAAAAAGAACATTACCCACCCCCTTCACCGCTTAGCCTCTACCACAGAAGGTTGAAATTTCAACACAAGATTTAACGGTATTTTTCAAATTGGTCGGTACTCAGGTAGAGCTCATACTTGACCCTTCCACCTTAAAGCTTTTTTGACAGATACCCGATATGAGCCGAATTAAGAACGACAATGATTATCCTGCGATTTATTTACATAAGATACCTTGGAATTCAGCGACTTACCCTTTTTCGTTATTTGAGTTGGAAATCATTGTTAATATCGTAATGCGATTATAGATGAACGTGTCTTTCAGATTAAAAATCGAATATGGGCGGAATTGTTTGATGAAAATTGTGAACTTTGAACAATTCACGAATTTCCCCATTTTTCAAATGTTCTTTGTTTTCTAATTACGAAAAATATCAAGACTTGAAGAATTTAACATGAAATAGAAGCGGACTTGCAAGAAAGCTAATTATATTGTAATTAGTCATGATATTCCTCAGGACTATAAATATGAAAATTGAAAAATTAGGAAAAAAAAGGAATGTATTCGTCCTTATAATGAAACAATGTTTGGAGTAAATCATGGTTCAGATTTATTTTGAAAAGCTATAGTGAGCTGTTACAGTTTCGTGAGACACGAAACAATGATGTTCGGCAGTTGAACATTCTGTGAGTAGTTTAAGATGTAAAAAAGTCATTCTTTCCACTCAACAATGGGTTTTGAGGTTGAGTTCGTTATTTAGTTGATGACGAGATATTGTTGATGATGGAGCTCGTGTTGAATGACTGTTTGGGCTATTACCATCATCTATTGATGATGGTAATAGCCCAAACAATCATTGAGTTCGTTATTACAACGATACGGAGATAACTTCACACTTATAGCGGATAAAGTTCCTTTTTATAGCGATTAGCGTATTTTTTCTTGATTTGAGTGCGGAAAATAGCGGGGGACTTTAATTGATTGAAAAAAACAATTTCACTATGATAAGTGGTTTAATAGAGAATTTTTGTACGTTTTAAATCCCATAACCTTCACCCCAGAGAATTGAGATTTCAACACGAGATGAATGATATTCTGCCTGACCATACTTTTAAATTTCAACCTGTTTTAATACAAGATGTATAATTATTTACTTATACCATCCCTAACAATTTCAACCCGTTCGGAATTTTTTACGGAAGTTATGAGAAGAAAACATTCCTCACCCCCTCCACCGCTAAGCCTTCATTCCATAGGGTTGAAATTTCAACACGAGATAGACAATTTTATGCTTGACCATGCTCTAAAATTTCAACCCATTCGGAATTTTTTATCCGAAGTTATGAGGAAAATAACTTTCTTACCCCCTCCACCGCTTAGCCTTCACCCCAGAGGGTTGAAATTTTAAAAAGGCGTATAGTCATCAACTTAACCATTCTTCAGAATTTCAACCCATTCGGAATTTTTTATCCGAAGTTATGAGAAAAAACCTTTCCTACCCCCTCCACCACTTAGCCATCACCCCAGAGGGTTAAAATTTTAATACAAGATGTATAATTATTTACTTAACCATCCCTAAAAATTTCAACCCGTTCGGAATTTTTTATCCAGAGTTATAAGAAGAAAGCCTTTTTTACCCCCTCCCCTCTTAGGGCTTTCCTCCAGAGGGTTGAAAATTTTTTTGGGAATTCTATTTTTTGTCCCAAACAATAAAAGCAAAAATTTAATTTTCATTGCCGCTAATTATTTCGTTCCCCAGGCTTTATTGACTGGACTATTACCATTGTACTCTCATCGTTGACGTACGGTCCATAGAGACTACAAGCCTATGAAATAAATTGTAAACTGTAATAATATTCATAAATTCTTTATTAATTGAAAAGAAAACTAGACTAACAGCACATAAAAATGAATTTTAATAAGGAATCTATGAACATTGTTTCTTCCCATTATTATCAATATATTCATTAGAAATATTCAGTTATTAGTTATATTTATTGTAAACGTGCAGTTGGTCGCGTTATGCAAATTTATAGCAGAAGCCATCATATTGGTCGAAGTCAGCTGCTCCTTGGAAGATAATGATTCTGTATTACAGTTTGAAGAGGAAGAAGCAAAACGTTGAATATTTGCCATCATATTGTTTGAAGGCTCTTTGGAAGGTAATGATTCTGTATTACAGTTTGAAGAGGAAGAACCATTCAAATTAAGAATTTTAGTGGACATTTTTTTTTCTGGTTAATAGATTCTTCCAAGTATCCCTCAGAAACAGCAGTTGACTTCCATCCTCCTAAACGTTTAATATTTGTGATACCTTCTCCACAATTGGCTAGGAAAGTAGCCGAGGAGCGCCTACGAACTTGACCGAGATATTTGGACAATTAACCTATTCTGAAAATATGAAAACTCTAGCTCAGCTCTTTTGGGTGCTAGAGAGGATACGGCCGGCCGGCCGCACAGACTCAACTTTTGCCACGGATTCTTTATCGGGGAGTCGAACCCAATCGATTGAGACCATTTTCCAGAATCCAGACATTCGGGCAAAATGATAAGCACTCTGTTCGGGTGAACAAGAGCGCCAAAAAGAAGACTTTCTGAAGATTCTCAATCACAATATTGTGATGACCGAGAACGGTAGACTTTCAAAAAAGCTATGACTAGAGATTCTGCAACTCATTCATATATGGAAGTCATGAAAAAAAGAAGAAAAAAATTGCCAGATAATGTTAGGATTGAATCATTATTGAAAAAGAATAAATGCCTTAGACAAAGAATATTGAGGAGGGAAAAAACGATAAAAACACTGGGATCTCTAATTGCATCACTTAAAAAAAGGATTATCAAACCCTAACCTAGAGATCTTAGTAGTAGATAAATTCAAGGAAGTCTCAAAAGATCGGAACCACACTAAAGCGTTTTTCTCAAAAGTTCGGGCTCGCCATGGGTTCAACAACAATCCGAACGTTCAACAGTTCAAATGGGCCTTGCAACAAAGATGAGCATCTTGTACCTCCATGTAGTACAAGTATTATGTTAAAGGAGAACATTTTGTTGTATATATCAGTCTTTATTCTGGAGACAATAATGTAAAAAGTTGATTGCCTCAAATGCAAGTTAGGTTTGGTGGACAATACAAATGTACATCATTATTCCATGCCTGATGAGCACACTCATCTTGTTCCTATGAAAATTTTAAGTGACTCGATCCATGTTTCGAAGGATTAGATGTGTTTCAGGTAGTTTCCGAATCTGAAAGGACATTGGTTGCTTCTAACTTCAAAGTTTCTGATGCAAAATCACAAAATCACTTAATATTTTCAGTTAAAAACAGACTGGCCTTGAATAACATATTTACTAGATATCATCAAGAATATTCGGACTTGAGGTGCCATAAATTGGAGATGATCAAAATTACTGCTAATCAGTGGCGGCTCGTCAGGGACGGCAGGGTCGGCACTGCCGACCCTAAAATTTCAGTTCGGCCTAAATTTAAAATTAATAAGAATTGAGTAATAATGATTATACTTATATTCCCAATACATCTGTGAATAAAATTCTATATAAAAATCAAAGAAATCAGGTATTAGATATCCTCAAATTCTTGTAAATACGCTCTTCCAATCTCCTCAGTCCGTAGACATGAATACGCGCCCCGTACCGTTTCCTTTCCCGGGAAGAGCGTATTCTCGAGCGTACTGGGTCTGGGTAGGCATGCCGTACCTATGGATGCATTGTGAATACAAATAAGATGAAATATTTTTATTTTGATTGATGCCTGCTGGAATCTCCCTTTGGTAATGAGGAATATTATATTCGCCCCTCATTTAATGGTTTTTCATGTTCGAAAATAGTTTGTTTTCGCCCTAAATAACTAACTAATTAAGTATAAGAGTTCAATGCTACTAGCACTAACAACGAATTTTTGTCGTTTTTCGTACTATTCATGAATGTAAAAGCTAAATACGCAGTACTCTTAATTTTCCGTAAATTTTCTGATACTTTTCGAAATAAAAAGCTTAGCTCTGAATATTGAACTCATGTAGCAAGCTCAATATATATTCCAAGTACGGCAAATCCTGATTTGCCGACCCTCAACGTGTACGAGGTTGTTATGCCTCGTTTCAACACGAAGATGATCGGAATATCTCGATTGCCTCTGTCATTTACGTTTGCGCATTGCAGCTCCAGATATTGCGTTGAATCCATTTGCGATTGCGATGTTTTCAGATTTTAACGGAAAGTTTTCGTGTGCGCGTGTTTATTTCGTGACGAGTGAGTGACTCGATAAATTCAACTAAGGAAAGTTTTCTTTTTCGCAATGGACAATAATCAGGTCAGAGAATTTGTAGTTTCTAATGAAAATTCAGATGTTGTCAATTTTTAATTGAAAAGATGAGAAATTTATCTCACGAGGATAGGCTGTTTTTGAAAAATATGCCTAGACCTTGCCCAAACATGAGTGGTTTAGTGCAGAAAAGATCGGGAAATCAGTCGAATAGAGCATTTAACGATAATTGGTTTTCTAAATTTGCATGGTTAACTGGAAGTACAACTCGAAATAAATTATTTTGCTGGTATTGCTTGCTATTTTCAGACAATAAAAAGTCCATGGGTGACAACGGGCTATGATAATATTAAAGAACTGTCTAGATCACTCAGCAAGCATGACGCTTCCGAGACCATACATATTCGGCGTTAAAATTCAAACTTTTCGGTAAATCAAATATTCAGGAATCGATCGATAACGCTTTCCAGCAAAACATTGAGGAACACAATAAATTAGTTAAAAAAAACCGCGAAATTTTGAGAAGACTGATTGAGATAATTTTGTATTTAGCCTATCAGGAGTTACCATTTCGGGGGCATGAAGAGAAAACTACGTCTTTCAATCAAGGGAATTTTCTTGAACTAGTAAAATTTTTATCGCGTTATGATGAAACTTTGAGGAATTTTTTGAAAGAATCTTCAGTTTTACAGGTCTGTCAAAACTATCCAGAACGAATTGATTGATTCAATAAATGAAATAGTTATTAGAAAAATTAATAACGAATTGGAGAATTGTGTATGTTTCTCATGGCAAGTTGACGAATCTACTGATATTTCTTGTTTTTCACAATTGTCCATTGTAGTGAGATATTCTTTTGGAGGAAAAGTTGAAGAACGCTTTCTTGGTTTTCATAACGTCAGCGAAGGTCGCACAGCAGATGATTTGTTCAAATTGTTATCTTCAAAATTTCAGCCCTTCGATATAAAGCATAAATTGGTAGGACAAACGTACGATGGGGCAGCAGTCATGTCAGGGCATTTAAACGGGCTACAGTCGAAAGTCAAAGACATTGCTCCTCAAGCTTTATTTGTTCACTGTTATGCTCATCGACTAAATTTAATATTGCAAGATACGTCTATTAAAATTAAGGAATGTAGATTATTCTTTTCCGATATATCAGGTTTTTCTTCATTTTTTCCAAAAGTACGAAACGAACCAAGGTATTGGACGAAATTTGTAAAAAAGGCTCCTAAAAATTCAGAAACTAGATGGAATTTTAAATCCAGAATCACTGAAACAGTCTTGAATAACAGGCGAAGTTTGATTGAGACATTTGATTTCATTTTAAACAATGAAGAATTTGAGAAGGACAAAGATGCTCCAAGAGAAGCTCGTACACTCAAAGCTATATTGAATAAATTCTATTTTCATTTTTTCTTGTTATTGTTCAATAAAATTTTTCAACAAACTGATATAATTTTTTCAATTCTCCAGAGTAGTAGGAGTGATATACAATATTGTAATGCGCGAATTCAAAATTTACTGATGAATCTCAGTGAGTTGAGAAATGATGATCGGTTTTTTGATGACCTATTTGAACAAACAGTGACAGTAATAGGACCTCCCACAAGAAGACGGGTTGCGGATAATGTGGACGAAAGAACGCGCTTCAAACGCTTGTTTTGCGAAATATTAGATATGGTGGTTAATCAAATTCGTTTAAGATTCCATAATTTGAGTAATTTAGTATTTTGTGAACTAGTTGATAAATCGAAATTCAAAATTTTAATAAAAATAAAAAATTTCCAACCGATTCCTTGGATATATTATTGAAAAATTATCCCTTAATGTTCGACAAACAAAATTGGAAAACGAATTGCGGATTCTTTATTCAGATCCCGATATATTTGGTACCAGTAGTGATTTAAACGATCTTTGCTTTTTATTTTCGATCATTTTCTTCAATCGGATGTACCCAGAATTTATAAGCTTTTATCTTTAGTTATCACCCTTCCAGCGACGACCGTATCAGTTGAAAGATCTTTCTCAGCTCTGAAGAGAATTAAAACTTATTCTAGAAACACAATGTCTCAATCTAGACTTCAGAATTTATCATTAATTTCCATTGAGAAGAAGTTAGTGAAAGAAATGAGTGAAGATGACAAATTCTTTGACCTCGTTATTGACCATTTTGCTGCACAAAAAGATCGACGTATAGAACTGAACTACAAAATGTGAAATTAATTTGTTGAGTTTTCGTTAGAATATGTATTTTTTATTTTGTTTCTAATATTCTATATTTTGTTTCTTATATTTTATATTTTTATTATCGTCATAAATTATATTTATTTCTCTAGTGGCAAATAGGGCTGAAACTTAGGCGAAACTCCACTATAAAAAAGTAACGCACCGAGTGCAGTACCTCATGGTGGTGTGGAAACCTGCATAATAGATATGGAAAATTGAAAAAAAACATAATAGAAAAATAAACATTTTTGACCTACATATTTATATATAGCAAAATATATTATTGAAAAATGGAATTATTGCTGAGATATTGAAAATATATATATATATATATGTGTGCTGTAAAAAAATCAGCAGAAAATTATATATATATATATATATATATATATATTATATATATATATATTATATATATCTGCCGACCCTAGATTAAAGTTCACGAGCCGCCACTGCTGCTAATGAATACTTTAAGGTCAGACTATATGCAGCAGCTAGAGCAGAATCAACAAGAATCAATGCCACGTCGAAAAGGCATTGGCACAATAAGTTGATATTGATTTCAAATTAATATAAATGAATTTCAACATCCTAGGTACTAGTGAAATCATTTCACCGTCTTATTTGTAATTCCAATATTAATGTATACATTAATAATAAAAATTATTATTTTGATTATAAAGTCCTTCATTAACAAATCCCATCTGTGAAAAAAAAATCTATACTGAAGAAACAATGTATCTTGTGATTTGCACAGTAGAAAAAAATTTGAATAAAAAAATAAGCGCTGAAAAAGTTAACATTATTATATTCGGCCATTGCCGAACAATTAAATCTTTTCATTCAACCCATTTCTCTACATTAGATCTGATTTACTATTGATAAGCTTAGTAAAGTCAAATAGATATAGAAACCTTCTCTATCTATGGCAAAATCATCAGTCAAACATAGATGTATTCATTTCTCTATGACCAAAACTCGGCGGCCATTTTGTCAGTTTTGTCAATTAAATGCCTCACTTTACAGGGACTATTAGTGAGAGAGTTAGACATCTAGTTTCTATATCTATGGGTTAATCTCTGGTAGATCATAGACATCTATGGCCGGATAATTAGCACAATCTTCGTTGTGATGCTAATAAATGGTATCATTTTATGATGATTTTTTTTCACCTGAATCGAGCTTTTTTTCTTTGAATTTGTGGATTGAACGCCCATTATAGTTGTTTAATTCAATAATAGTAAGAGTTAATCCTAGACCTCTGAGCATAAAATTATGCCCCATGAGGGTGGCAACGCTCATTTTTACTGCAAGGTATTTTGGAGAAAACGGTTCGTCAAAACTACGTTGCAATTGGTCTTCCAATATCTTTCAAATATAGCTGGAAACTGATTCGAAACGTCTTTGAATACCGCCGTGTACCGTTGATAATTATTGCCACATACAAATTGGTGAATCAAGAAATGACTTTGTTCAGATTATAGATTTTCATCGATGCGAACTAACAGATTAACAAAATTACAGAAGACAGACCAAATAAGTTACTTTTTTCATTTAATGATAGAAGATAACGGATGTGCCCACACATGAAGTGCCACCACGAGGATGAAATTAGATATGGAAGAAACATTTTTTCATATGATAAAAATTAAGGTACCTATACCGTAAGTCGCACGATTTATCACATTTTCCAAAGAAATGAACTGGTTGTTGACTGCAGCATTGATTAGAATATTCAAAGTCCATCATGTGCTTTAATCTTTTACTAGATAGGTTTTATTGCTGGTCAATAACTGGTTTAGGGCCGTCGAAAGAGAGAAGTCTATCAACTCAAATATCGGACATATCGCATTAAAAAGATGCTTTAGCACCTAGGTGCCACTTTCTTGTCATAAATATTAATAACGTCCTGATATTTCTACATGCGTTGGTAGTTCCATGACAATTCTGGATTTCCATTGAAATATCGTTATTCCCAGGAAATATTCCAAGTGCTATTTGAATGAACATACCCAATGGTAAGCGAGCTTCGAGTATCAGTAGAGTTCTATAACCTGACCATAGAGGTTTCCGATCTCCTAATAGTTATACTTCGAGTCTCATAATGAAGTTATATAAATATCTCTTACCTCAATGAAGGTTTGTATAAATATCTTTATAGTAACCCTTCTAATTGCTGGGAATCATGAATGGTACACATCGATACATTGAATATTTTGAATCGTTATTTCTAATGAACAAAGTTATCTTATCTTGTAACGGCCAAATTTTCCGATGGTCATCGGTTCGGAAATCTTCGCTTCGAATTGAAGCCGGCATGATGCGATCTCCTCTCCTAGTTTTGATCAGACAAGGTTTATTCAATTTTAAAAATCGTATTCAATTATTGTTTTATGTGCAGGAAATTGCTAAAGTCCCGAACATTCTTTTTTTTTTGCACCGCTACCTTTAGTTCTCCACATATTTTTCAGAGAGATAGATATCTGATGAATCAACTTACCTTCCTAATTGTTTCGATATTCGTGCTATACTTTGTTGTTCAATGATTAGTTTTTTACGATTCTCAGTTTCTATGTTTTCCTGATGAATTTTTTATCGAGTTATCTGTACCATTGTTTTTTTTGAACACATATTTTTTCTTCTCTTATTTTATTATCGTTTTGTGACTCGATACATTCAGGGATCGCTGGAAACTGTGGAACATTATCGGTTCGACAACTTATGATTTCGATTTTCACAGCCAAAAGCTAACGGAGCTGAAATTACCGAAAAACTGAACAGATGTTTCCCTGAGGCACTGGAGAACTGAGAGAGGAAATAGCTTTTGTTGGGAAGTTTGTTAAAAGGGTGGAAGTCTCAAGACCCATTTCCCACACCAAACCCATCTCGAACACCCAGGATGGTTGTATGGTCCAGTTATCACATGAATTAGGACTCAAGACAAACGAAATAAGTTCCAGCAACAATTGTACCCTGTTGATGTTTATAGTCAAAAATTAATCAGTTGTACTTGAAACTTTCAATTTGGAGAATTTAATATTTGTACATACTGTAAATATCTAGTATTTGTAAAAGAGTGGAATAAATTTCGATTGTTTCAGTAGTGACTATCATTAACTGGGGTGAAAGCATCTATTTAAACTCTCTAAAGGTGAACATGAGATGGTTTAGTGCTCAAGCTAGCCGCAGCATTTTCCGAATTAACGAAATTTCAAATATATAATTATTACACAATTAAGAAAATCCGATTTACCGTTACAATCCTTCAAGAAGAATATATTAATATTCAATGATATTTAAATCGAAAATCTGACAAATTTCATTTTACTCGAAGTACTCTTCTGGTTTGAAATCTCTTAGGATATTAACTGATAATTTTAATGACTCAATTCATGTCAATCCATGAATATCAGCATATTTTGTTGTAACTTAGGCGGTGAAGACTTTTTTATGATATATAGTGTGGAAAAATCATGGAAAAAAATCATTTATATCATTATTAAAAATAAATATTAAAAATTCTGAGACACATCAACCTCAAGGGTGCGTATATCAAAACATTAATTCAAAGATACATGGAATACGGTCAAGTCTGCCATATTCGATGTCCTTTTTTTAAAGTAAACCCTGTATATTTGGATATTTTTAAAATACCTTTAATGAACTGATTTCAACAAACTATATATTTAATGCTCTACAATAAAATATACAGGGTAAATATGTCCTTGAAACTACTGTTCTTACTCTTTCGATGAACAATGTCAACACATCAACAGTTGATAGGATAGATAACATAAACAATCCACATCACTTACTGATGTTTTGAGCACTGGTTCTAGTCCAATAGTAGAACAAAGTGCTATAGTTTTACCCAAATGTCTGTTAATTTCGATATCGAACCGAAAATGATCTCAATCGATTGAGTTCGACTTCCTGATGGATAACTCGTCGTCGAACTTGAAGAGGTCCTTCCGAAGGAGATGAGATAGTTTTCAGATTCTGGGGTAATGGCGTCCACAGCTCCCCATCATTGGATCCGCGCCTAATAACAATTGTCCTCCCAAATGTTGATTTCTTTATCGTGTTCTAATTTTTATTTATGTTTTTTCATTAATAAGTCTTATTGAGAGAGACTTGAGCCATTTTCTTGGAACACTCTTTATACATCAATGCTAACAGATTCTTGTCATTTACAATGAGAAAACTGTCTCATCTATCGTGAAATTTAAATGGTATAATATTAAATGTTACGTTCTTGACCCTTCTTCGAGAAATAATTTCCTTATTACATCAATAAAGACCGATAAAATGTCAACATCCAATAAAAATGTCTGTTTAAGTGACTATATGGATCAGTTATGGAATACAAGAATAAACCAAACAATTGTCCATATACTCATACCTCATCACTGAGATAAATAATTATCATCTGACGTTATTCCTCAATAAATTATTGATAGCTTTATGGATTAGATACCATAACTTCTCCACTTGATCAATCTCATTTTCGATAACATATAGTTATTGCACCAATAAACCAATGAAGTATTCAATATGTTTTCATCCTGATTCTTTCCACTGAAGAGAGTTTTATTAGGGTTCATCCAAATCATTTCAATATTTTTATAGTCTAAAATCTGAAAAAGAAGAAATTCATGCAAGCACTGACGTGCGGTTATGAATCTTTATCACCATCTTCTGAAGTATTTTTCTGGACCTGGACTCTATAACAGTGCAATATAAAGACAACGAAGATAGATAATGTAATAGAAACACATATTATGAAGTCCTCTGACATTATCAAATAAAAATCGCCTATGTCTTCGAGTGATGCTACGACGATGAAATTATAGAATAAGCAATATATAAATACCATCCATCTATTAGCAAGTTTTCCTTAGGATCTGACGAATATCTAATGAGTAATCGAATATTCTCAAAAAAAGTTTTAGTAATTCCTTTAAATTTTTCCAGCCTGACGATATTTTCTTAATTTGGCAGATTTCCTTCGATCAACATTATTCAATCTACATTAAAGTTACAAATTGATCCAGTGAGTATGATACGTCTACTCCGAAAGTAGCAATTTAATTGCAGTGTGTGAAATATTCAACAGATACGACCCCTTCATGTTTACATAAATAGAAACCCGAGTAGAAACCCCAAGATTAGTCTTATAAATGATTTGGATTTCGTGACAACTCTACGTTTATGGCAGTAGCACATGAATAACAGATGGCGAGGGGATGTTCAATATAACACTTGGGGTAAGTAAGTCACTTCTATAAGGCTCGATTGGTTTTAAGGCGTTTGAACACTTGAAAAGGTAATACTGGAGTATCGATATTTTTAGTCGATATAGTATCGGTTGCTAAGTATCGATATTTTACTCCGTATCGATTGAAAAACATCGATACCTAATTGTAACGAATAGCATCAATTCGATTATCTATCTTTCATGGTATAATTTGGAAAAAGTTGTTTTCATTGTGCTCCATGAAAATATCAATTTTCGAACTGATTGCATACCAAGCAGATTCTTGATGCAATAATTGTAGTACAAGATTCTAAAAATAATCATTTGCATCTAAAGAATCGTCTATATAGGGGCTGTATTTCCCAAATTTCGATAAATATAATTTTTTGTTCGCAGCTCAAATTCCCTTTAAAAAATCTAGCAAAAGAATGTATACTCAAAGGTATATCATTACCATCGAAAATAATAAAGAAATTGATATATTCCTTTGGCCTAACTTTTGTCCTTTGAAATATTTAATTCATTTCAAGTCCAAATTACGAAAATATGTACTACTAGCAGCAAAATTTTACCGTCAGAACGATTATTGTTGAGATCTTATTGAGGAGGAGGAAAATTTTTTATGATCTTGATGTATAACTTGACAAAAAACTAGATAATTAGACATTATTATGATCATCCATGTCTCAATCATAAAGTAATTAGTAAAGTAATTAGTAATTAGTTCTATACAGGATGAGCATTTGTCCACTCCGTTTATTTTAACCATAAATTCGTGAAAAATTTCTTCCTATGCCATTTTTTTCAAGTTTGGCCCCGTTGAATAGATAAAGGGTGTTGAAATTTCATAAAACAATTGCATTATCGCTTGTATTGTTCAAACAACAGTATTGATTGAGATTACTTTTTGTAAAAGGTTTTTGATGACATTCGTGCATATTTTGGCTAAAACAGATTCATTCCTTTTTTCCCTGGTTTTCACACTATTACCCTACAGATTGGTTGAGTAGCTTGAAAAATTAAGACACTTACACTAAGAGAAAATATCTTATACCTCCCAGAATCGTTTTTTTTAGCAGATTTTAGCAGATAAAATCATTCCTTACCATTTTTCCTAAAATCCACCATTTCAAGATATTCGAAGTAGAAATAAGTTAGATCGATAAAATTTGTTCAAAATTTTCTGATTTCCCCAAATCTGACTCTGTGCTGAAATGTCAATAGTCAGATTTATTCAATGTTGCCGTACTTTTCTTCTGAAATGAAGTTTTTTGTTATTAAAATACTTGAACTCTCATTGGTTATTCATCAGAGCCACAAAATTTGGAATGCACGTACATCAAGGTTATGGATCTCCAGTAAATCCTCATAATTTAGCTTTGTACCTTTTTATTGTGGGAAGCCATACCTTATACATATAAAAAGACATAAAGAATTTTGATATCAATGACAACCATAAAACACCAAAAGGTCTCTCAAGAATTTCTCGTATGTTTCTACTGAAATAAGGTATTCCAAAGAACAAGGCTTCTTGGAAGAAGGATACCAATACCTTGTTCTGATAAGAGTCTAGCTTCAAATGAAACTGAAAAATAGCTATGTGTGGTTATTTTTCATTTAGGATACAGGAAAAGACTTGAACAACCACGCAAAAGCTCTTAGCATCATGTCAGTGCTTTTCTACATTTTTCAGCAGTCTGGCATGCTATATTACACAATTCCTCATATATAGGTATAGGAGAACTACACTATAGGATCAATGTATCTCCCTATACACTGCGCGTCAAAATTATGGAACAAATTTATTTTTTCGAAGAAAAATATTTGGTAACAAAATCCTGAAACAGGTCAATTTTCAAGTAGAGAAGGCATACCTATATTGGGTGAATCCCTCGGTGAATCCACAAGTAGCAGAAGGAAATTAATGAAGATGGTACTTGCCGACACGTGTTTCTGCTGATTGGCTTCCATCTTCTTTCACTTCCTTCTTCTACTTGTGGATTTACCTTATATACCTTCTCTACATATATTTAAACTCTACGATAAATATAGTGATTTTTGTTGCACACTGTGCCATCCCCAAAAACCCTCTGAATTTTTTGAATAAGGGGAGTGTGTGATGTGGTACTTTTTTCACAAGATCTTAGTATCTTCTTGACAGGCGTGCAGAAATTTTCAAGAAAAAAAATGTTAATTAAAAAAATAGTTCAAAGATGTTTTAAGCATGTGCACTTTGTCACGGCTCATTTACTTCGATACGATGGTACCTGATGAAATTTGTCACCGAATGAAAGTCGACTATTACAATTTTGTTCCTACATAACTTTTAACCCCTATATAAATATATATATTCTTTTGAACTTTTGGCTGACAATTTTCAGTTAGCAAACAATAAAGCATATAGATCAGGGGTTAGTGACGGGGTGTCATACAATTCGGCGTATGACATAAAAGCCTAGGGAAAAAACCCCAGTAAAAAAAAACCCTGGCTCCCCCTCTGAGTGTGAAAATACAAAAATAAGCTGAAATATATTTCAGGGACTTCTTTCTTCAAGAGTGGTCTATGAACCCCTTTAATAAAGAAAACAAATGGAGTAACACTAGAAATTTATTTTGACATAGCGGTACCATCCGGAGAATCAGTTTGTACTCAAGATTATAACTGAGGTGCAGTGTCTCACACATACTAATTTTTCAGGTGAGGAGGTTGAAAGATTTGCACGAACTAAACTGTAGGTAATAGTCGACTTTCATTCGGTGACAAATTTCATCAAGCACCATCGTCTATAAGTAAATGAGTCGTACAAAGTGCGCATACTGAAAAACACTTTGAAATAACTATGTATTCATAAGAAAATGTTTTTTCTCGAAAAAACGCCTGTAAAGAAGATACAAAGACATTGTTAAAAAAGTACCACAATTTCCTATTCACAAAATTTAGAGGGTTGATGGGTATGACACAGTGTGCAATAAATATCCTTCAAAAATGCATAAAAATTTGGTAAAAGTGAATCAAAAACGACAGTTCAAAGATTTTATTGCTAAATATTTTTCTTCTGGAAAAAATTGATTTGTACCATAACTTCGACGCGCACTGTATATTAATTTCCAGCGAATTTTTGTGGATCCAAATTTTTCCTCTCAAGAAAATTGCTCAAAAATCATTGAACTCATTCAATCTGTAAAGTGCAATAATTTGCGAACCATCAAACGTAAACAGATCAATGCGTCTCAAGGTTACTGTAGTTTGTGGATGGGGAAGAAGAACAACGAATCTAGGGGATCGTCGCTCGAAATTCCCATTGACCGACAATCCCTGACCCTGACCTTGGCCATCACACCCTGTTTGAATCAACTCACCCCAGAAATCTTCCCAAGTGTCATCGTCTCCGATAAAACCTTCGCTCATGCTGTCAGCCGGCAAGAATCCAATATGTCACATCGCACACAGAAAACTCAACTTCACCACTTAAAATATGCACGCACAAGGCTGCGTTCACGTAAACAAATAACGCTTGCGAGACACAACAAGAGCACGTACGAGCTCACCGCGACCGTGAATAGCAAACGAATGGTGTAGAAAATTGGTTAATGGAAAAGACGAAAGCTTCGGGGATCGTGAAAGAATGGAATCGGAGAGAGATCGAATTTATATGGAAGGATCAAGAGCGACGAAGACAGTAGATCTTGCAAGATCGTTGGTAATATGTGATTTATGTAGACCGAGTGAATTTGATCATTGATCCAAACAAATACTTCTCATTGGATATTCCAGTGAGTCAATCGTATAGCACATGTTCATATGAGTGGTGCTGACAGTATTTTTCAATGTTCAAAAACATTTTCAATCCACTGGATTCTACAGGCTATACCAAATTGCTTAATTTTCATTGTTTCTGGTACTGCTACTACAAGCTCAAAGAGGTGAAATAAAGCATTGTTCGTGATCACACTTACACAATTTACGATAATTTTATCTATCTTCCTCATCTTTTTCATTAAAAAAAAAATGTTTTTTAACAATTCACTGGCCTCATTTGTCTTACACAAATCATATATTTTTGGGATGAATAATAATTCAAGTGCTAGAAATAGTCAATCTTAGCTAAAAAATCTCAAAAATCAATAACATAACTGTTTTATTTATCTATGTTACGTTGAAAGCTGGGTTTGTGCTTATATAATAAATAAAATTTTTATAAAAGTAAATGAAAATAATAAATATTTTTGACTTCAAACTGTGTCCACAGTTTTCAGCATCAGTCCCTAGCACTAATTTAAATTCAAAATTTCTCGCCCTAGAAAGTAGTGATAGTAGTGAATGACATTAATTGAATGACAAGATAGACGTGAAGTTGACGTGAAGCCATTTTGTAAACCAGTCTAGTCGCCGCGCGTCGTGACATCACGTGACATTCAGTCTCTACATTCTTTTACATTTAAACTTTTGCATTAAAACAACAATTTCAGGCCGAAAAACATGAAAAACACTCTTTTTGATACTTTAGCGCCACCTACTTTGTGCGCTTTTAGTCGTGCAGCATTGCACCAATGACAAAAAATGTAGATCGCAACGTCCTTTACATTTTTTGTTCAATAAAATTTTCTGTACGATGCATACAATTCGAGAAAAATGCATTTTTTTACTTTTTTTTGAGTTTTTCAAAAAACCGCTAACATTTGAGCGAGGCCATCGCAAAGGTAGCTCAGTTACATCATTTTCAACAAGTGTACCAAATTTCATCGAGCGGGTAATTATACCCGCACCAAATGTACAGATTGACTGAACTATTAGTCCCTAGTCCGTCAGTCCCTAGTCGAAAACGTTGCTAGGGAATGATGATTTCCTACTTATGTTCAAAGCTCGCCACAGAAGATTCATTATTTCCCATTCATATTAGGTACTCTACTTTTATTTTAAAGAAACATGACACCTAAGAAAAAACCTGAACTTACAAAAGAAGAAATTAGTCTTAAAAAGTCAAATGCCTCTAGAGCACGCTTGGAAAATAAAAAAATTTAGAAAGCACTGACGTGAGGTCAGTTGGCTTAGGCGCTCTTGTAAACCACTTACGAGTAATTATTCAATTGTTTGAAAGTAACATATTCCTAAGTATTAATTTGTCAAAAACATGTCAACTGTTCAAATCACCAAGGTCGAAATAATCAACGAGAATATGTTTTGTAGGAATCACTAAGCATATCTATTGAAGGTCACCCAAAGTGGAGTAAAAAAAATGTTTTTCTTGTTATCCTGACAATTATTTAAATTTTGAAAAATCATATCTCCAGAACTATTAGCTTGTCGAAGTCGAGAGTGGTATTTTTGTATACGTCTGATAAAACTGCACCATAAAAAAATTTTTATTTGAACAGTGTCATTTGAAAAAAATTTTTTTTGTTACTCCGAACCTATTCGGCCGATTTGACCGAATAACGAACTTAGCCGAGATATTTATACCTCAAACCTATTCTGAAAGTTTCAACTCTCTAACTTCATCCGTTCGAGAGTTATCGTGTTCACGGAACGGACGGACGGACGGCCGGACGGACGGACAGAATCGATTTTGACCACGGATTATTCATCAGTAGGTCCAAACAAAACGATTGATACCACTTTTGCCCAAAAATTCGAAAGTCACAGACATTTGGGCAAATTGATAAGCTCTATTTATTTAGCGTATGGCAACAGTATACATAATATGATTTTACAATATAAAATTATGTTAAAACAACAACAATCACAACAGCAAGCCCAAGAAAAACATACAAAGATGAAGACTTGCAGAGCACTTGTAAACAACAAGTCCACACATATTTATCATAAACTAACACGCAAGTTCATTATCCATTCAATCGCTGTCGGAGGGAGAGAATATATGTCCGTAGCTGGTCCCTGGTAAGCCGTAAGTGTGCAATCTTGATATATATGTTTTACAGTTTGATAGGGTGCTCCACATTCACAGTTGCGCGAGGGTTGTCTATTCCACCTATACAACATGTCCGCGCAAATACCGTGTCCGGTTCTAATTCTGTTCGCCGTCTTCCATACTTTGCGAGGCAAGTCGAATCCCGCAGGCTTTGTTTGGACTTCTACACAATTGAGTACCCCCGGGGGGGCGTCCTCCCTCCAGCCTGCTTCCCATTCCTGGAGGCCCCTGAAATCGCTTTCATGTAATGTCTGAGCGGTCTTGATTGGTGGATGTCTGGATTTTAACCTGGTTAGGCAAGCAGTGGGTATATAGTCATGGATAGGCAACTCTGGGTTATCCATTATTTTCTTGTATTCTCGAAGAAGAGCCTCTCTTCGGCGGATTCGTGGCGGCATAATGTGACTGAGAGTTGGAAGCCAATAGGTTGGAGTAGATTTTATGCACCCTGTTATGATACGCATGCTCCTGTTGAGCTGCACATCCACTCTAGAGACATGGTGGCTGTTCATCCAAACCGGAGCCCCATATTCAGCCGCGCTAAAGACGAGACCCATTGCCGAACATCGCAAAGTTTCGGCAGTCGCCCCCCATGAAGTTCCGCATAACTTATCCAGAATATTATTCCTCGTTTGAATTTTTGCAGCCGTGTTCTCTAGATGTTTTCTAAAGGAGAGCGTTCTATCCAGTGTAATACCCAGGTATTTTGGGTTCGGGTTGTACCTAAGCCGTTCACCTTTCCAGAATATGTCAGGTTCGTGGTTGGCCATTTTATTATTCAAGTGGAAGAAAGAGCACTCTGTTTTGCTGGGGCTTGGAACTAATCTCCATTTTTGTAGTAGCTATCTAAAGCTTCGAGATCTTTTTCCAATACTCTCTCTGCTGTATCACAAGATTTAAGTTTAACAGCTATAGCCAGATCATCGGCGTACGCAAATTTATGAGCAGTTGTCGCAGGGAGATCAGCAATGTACAGATTAAACAGGGCAGGAGCAATTACGGAGCCCTGAGGGAGGCCATTATTTAGGATTCTCTGCCTGCTGGCTTTGCCATTCATGATCACCTGGAATCTTCGACCAGAGAGCATGTTGTTCAAGAGTCTACCAAGCTTTCTACAGGGGATTACTTTCAGGAATTTGTAGAGCAGGCCTTCTCTCCAGACTGTATCGTAGGCAGCTGTTAAGTCTATGAATACAGCCGTGGTTTTGAGACATTCCTGGTATCCTGATTCTATGAACGTTGTCAGACTCATCACTTGGTCCGTGCAGCTTCTGCCCGGTCTAAATCCAGCTTGTTCGATTGGGATGTTCAGGTGAACAAGAGCGCCAAAAAGGACCCGCTTTTATTGGCTTAACATGAAGAGAAAGAAAGGCTGAAGTATTAAAAAAGAAAAGAGGACAGCGCAGGTATATTAAAGATATGACCCAACGAGAACAAAGGAGACCAGAAAGAAGTGAAAAATATATATATATATATATATTCTTTTGAACATTTGGCTTACAATATTTAGTTAGCAAACAATAAAGCATATAGATCAGGGTTAGTGACGGGGTGTCATACAATCCAGCGTTTGACATAAAAGCCTAGGGAAGAATTTAATATTATTACAATGATAATAATAATAATTATGATTCACATTATTAACAATAAAGCGATTACTTACTTTTAAATCCTTATATATGTTTTATTTAATTGTTATTTATTCACAACGCCCTATCACCAGGGTGGCGGTTCTGTTCAGGAGAATTTTTTAAAAGACGTAGGCACAAAAACTACCACATTACAAATCTTTTTGACAGGACGAAGTCTGTCGGGTCAGCTAGTTATATATAAAAATGATAATGGCCAAACGTTAATAAACCATGACCATACTTATTGGCACCAGATTCAAGGGCAACTTCATATAACCAAAAGAAAACTGTGTTATCTAGTAGTTTGGACGCCTGAAGAAATTGAAGTTGTTGCTATAGAAAAATGTAATGAATGGTGTGAAAATGTAATTTTATTGAAAAATTTCTTCATTGATATATTTATACCCTATTTATGTTCGTAAAATTCTTTAAATAATACATGTTTTCATTTTTCTTTGTATCATTTATTGTTTTTGCGTGCTTGTCGTAGTTGAATTAATTAGTAGAACTAATATTTTTTCCTTCGTGGTTAATTCAGTTAAAAATGAATAATTTGTTCAAGGATTCAATTAAACAATTCACTAAATCATAAGCTGCAATTCTGAATAATTTCAGATTATTAGTGACAATATTGAATCACATACCAATGAGTATTTTATTTTTCTTTACACAAACTTAACAAACTGAAATTTTCCACAGTAAATACTAACATATTCTTTATTATTGCGTTTAAGTAGATAAAATATCAGGTATCTGATTCCATGATTCTTTTACTTAAAGGAATTATTTTTAAGATAAAAATCGAGGTGAATTGATTCCTGATAATTTTATTTACTTTCACTATAATTGTTTTATCGAAATAATATGACAAATGAGATTGAGGAAAACTTTATTCACTATCGGATGACAAAGAATTTTTAATTTCATCTATCAATGGATTCTGCAAATTCGTTAGAGCTCCTATAACCTGAAAAATTCAATATTTTGAATACTTTCATCCTTTGAATAGCTCTCTCCACATGGATTCTTGCTCTGGCTATGCTCTCAGTTTGTTTCACCTGTGCTGGAATAAATTGAGTGGTCTGCAGGAAAGGGGGAATATTTAAGGAGACTCCGTTAGGCAGCAAGTCTCTGATTAAGAGCCGTTTGTCTGCCAAAATCAAATCGTCTGCTTCAAAATAATTAAAGATACCACAATTTTGCACAATTTTTTTATCCGAAGTTGCACCTGGATATAGGTAGCTCACATATATAATAACTCCATTAGGAGCAACTCCAACTAGCGCCTTCCAAACATTCTTATGCTTATAACTGCTATATGTTTTTTTGTGTGCTTATTGATGCTCTTGGGACTGTCATCGCCATTTCACTGCAATCAAGAACAACAAGGCAGTTTTAAATTTTGCATATGCATTTGGAAGGCACGTTTGATTTTTTTTTCTTGGAGGCATTTTTGTGCTTTTTTTCATACAGTATTTCATGTAATACAAAAACCCATGTAAAAATTACATTACTCACTGTAGCTTGTGATACCTTAAACCTTTGGGCCAAGTCTTCATGGGGAAAATTCTGTCTCAACTTCATTAAACACATAAATAATTGATCAATTTTTGAAATTTTTTGAACCTTCCAGTCCAAATAATGTTCAATTGGAATATTTTCTACCAAGTTATATAAAGAAATAAAGGTTTTACATCTTGGCAGACCAGTATATAACCTATAGAGTTCATCATTTTTCTCTATTTCCTTGAAACTGAACGCTCCTATTGCTTCATTCTTCAGTTGTTCTACTTCTTGTTTCAAAAAATAATTCTCTGTTTCTAAGAGAGCACTTGAGGTACTTGGCAAAGAAGATGTAGCAGGCCCTGGTTCAGAGGTGATCTCTGTTTCAAAACAAGCAGTAGAAGTTCTCGCTATAGAAGGATTTGTTCAGGCCTGATTCTGTAAAAGATAAATCGATATACATTTAATGAAAACAACAGAAACATTTTCAGTAAGGAATAATAAATTCAGGTAATCCTGAAGTGTCATCATGTGAGATCAAACTCGAGCAGTGACAGCAATGCTCAGGGCATTTTCTCCATTTGAAAAAAAAAAATAATTCAACATGGTTCATTACACTTGCTCAGTTCAAAATGTTGAGTAAAATATTACCTACCTCTTTCACTTATTGTTCTTCATATACTTGAATGAGCCTTCAACAATACTGCTAATTCTGGGAATGCTCTGAACTACATTATGAAAACTAAGGATTACCATAATTTTATATCAAGAACACTTTATATGTTTTACCTTACTATCTTATTAAGAAATGGCCATTTGAAGGATTCCAAGTCATCATATCTGAGTAGATCTAGTGATGCTGGATGGTTTCCTTTTTGTTTTCAAGAGATACATCTACATTGTGTTAAACAATAGATACTTGTAGCTACAATGATAAAAATAATTACGTTAATACAATTTTTATTAATAATAAACTATGCTGAACATACTCTAAAGACATTCGGTAATTATTCAAAACAAGCCATAACGGAAATATTTCAATGAAAAAATTAGTACTTACCCTACAGGTATGTAAATTACGAATTCGAAAACGAAATACCTTGCAAACTCATACTTTTTGAGAAAAAAAATCATTTATGTTGTATAAGTCACTTCGAAAAAAACCGTTGTCCTCCATTGTTTTTCTATTATTTCGTGAGTAAACACATACTATATAATAAGTAATGATTTCTCTTTATTTTTCATGCATTTCCATCAAGTTTTTTCCAATTATTCAGTAGAAACTTGATGTTAAATATCATAAACAAAGGACACCATATTGAAGACGGTTGGCAGCTGGACCGAGGAAAGAGCGAGGTTGCCAGGTTGGTAAATTTGTCTGAAATTAGGGAGCGCTCTCGTTTTGAATAATTTTGTAAATTGGGAACAGTCAGGGATATGGGAAAATTTGAAAAGCACAACTCAGTTTACTTCTTCAACAATGCAGATGAGAACGTTATCCAACAAAGACCACGAGAAGGTGTGGGCGACCTTTGCCGGGATGGGATGTTGGAAAAACGGATCATGTGTGATGGGAATCAATATAAAAATAAAATTTGTTTCTGGAGAAATACTTAAAAATCCAAAAAATGGTAGTAAATTTTATTTTTACTATGAAATTATAATAAACTCAACAAGAAATATCATATAATAAAAATAGATTTTTATAAAATTCAACGAAGAATAGCAATAAATGCGCAAATGCACAAATAAACACATTTTTATTACTTAAATCGGATTACCACTAATCGTTATCTTCCCCATCATCTGGAGAAGCTGTGGAGGTATATACTTCACCTATATTTTTGAAAAAGTGATGAAATCGTTCACTATGATTTGGAATTTTTTTTCCAAAATAATATTCTACCCAATAATAAACAAAATAATCTTCTTGATGCTCAAATTTCGGAATCGTGTTTCGTACATCCCTCCACATTCTGGGTGTGGGCGCCAGAAACCGGATCTACAAAGTTCATTCTATGGTTCACGGTCAGATGTTGAAAGCTTTCCTGATTAAAACAATCATAAGCCTTCCAACAATCTGACATAATAGTGGTTCCTGGGAGGATTCATTCTTTAATGACTTCTAATAACGTTTCCTGGCTCCTGTTAGGAACAGGTACCAGGAATGTTTTTTTACTCTTTCTGTCGATTCCTCCAGAGATCCACTGTCCTTCGATTATCCTACCCCTATTATATTTCCGCTTACCAAATTTTGCTTCATCTATCTCAAAAATTTTTTCAACCTCGCCTAAAGGTGTTTACAATTTTGACTTACAACCATTAAGCAAACCCCCCTACAAAAACTAACCCAATCTACAACCGTACTACTAGACCATTTCATTTGTGATTTGAGCGTTTGCTGCTTTGTTTCGAATAACCATAATGTAACGAACCTGCAAATTTCTGGTATCGATTTTTTACTATTTTGGAAAAATGTGTTTTTCTTTGCTACTTGTGTAAAATTACACCTAACCCGAATTCTTTTTCTCGAACGTACAACTACACTAGTGGAGTTACAAACATACCGGCATCTATCTCTATCAAATGTGCAAGGTCCATTACATTTTGGGCATATGAATTGCCGCGAAAAATGTATTACCCCGTGCCTTGGTAAAAATTCATTTCATTCGCTTCCTAATTTCTGACGAATCCGGCAACCTCGCTTTTCTCTGGATTCAACTGTCGGTTATCCTTTGAATGGCGGACTTTGTTTATGAAATTAAACATCAAGTTTTTACTGAAAAACTGGTGAAAACATGAAGGAAATGCATGAAATACGAAATTTAATCAATTTTTGTTATAATAGCATGTGATACCACAAGAAATAATGGAAAAACAATGAAGAATAATATCAAAGGAACCTCCTTTACCTTAATTTTTTTACGTAATTAATATAGAAATAATATAGAAAGGAGAGTTAAACAAACTTAGAGGTTAGGTTCAGATTAATGAATACCAAATTTCTTCAACAATATAGAACTCAGCAGGAGAAAAACTACATAATTACTTTGCTTATTCAAAAAACTATGTATATACTTACTTTTCAACCGTTATTTGTTCAAATTTGATATACAAAATGAGATTTATTCGAATCGCCCTAAGTAAAATTGGTTTGTTTAGATCTGGAACACTAACCTATGTCAACGTGACGTCACACTAATACCCCGTATTGGTGACGCAAGGATGCGGCTTTTTCGTCGAAAAATGACCTCGAAATATAAAGGTTGAAATTGCTACCCCAGCGCCACGAGAAGCCCGAAGGAATATTTTCTTCAAATTTAGTGATGTGAAGATCCGGCCTCCCCATTAAAGTACGTCTTCGAATTTAATGTATTGGAAACTCTACCCTGAAATCCCATCCTTAGTCAATTTGTATTTCCGATGAAACATTATTATACTCTAACGTTTTTCTAGTCAATATCACAAAAATAAACAAACCTATTTCAAATAATTTATTTACACTACTAAAAGTAATAATTCGTGTAGAGAGAAATTATATTCACTAGCTAACACGTATTGTCAGCAACGTTCTTCAATCAACTCGGTCTCGTCTACCAGGACAGACTAGAAAATTACAGATTATTTAACGTGTTGTCAGAGTATTCCATTTAATTCCGGATTAATAACATGCAGCCTTTTTAGTCATTTTTACTTGACAATATAGTATTTATGGTTTATCATTGGGATATTATATTTATATCTTCTATAGAAAATGCTCTACAAAATTTCCAGGGAGGCTTTAGGAAAAACAGAAATTGTTCGGATCAGGTTCTCAGCCTTACAACTTTCATAGAATCAGGCTTCAATGATAGGTTGAAAACAGGAACTGCTTTCATCGATTTATCCTCGGCTTATGACACTGTGTGGAAAGATGGATTAATTTTCAAACTTTATACCCATCTGCAGTGTGGGAAAATGGTCCGATTATTAGAAAATATGTTGTCTGATAGAAGGTTCCGTGTTTTTATTGACAATAAGAGTAGCAACTTCAAAACATTGAAAAACGGCCTTCCTCAAGGATCAGTTTTAGCTCCTTTACTTTTCAATTTATATCTAAGTGATTTGCCCACTACATCATCTCAAAAATTTGTTTATGCTGACGACATTGCTATTGCTTACCAACATTCGGATTTCCATACTCTGGAAAAACATACTGTCATCTGATTTGGAAATTTTAAAGAATTATTTTATTGAGTGGCGATTATGTCCAAATCCCAACAAAACAGAGGTATCTTGTTTCCATCTGAATAACCATGAAAAATATAGAAAATTAGCTGTAACTTTCAATGATTCTCCTATCGAACATAATTTCTATCCAAAATACTTAGGAGTTAAATTAGATTCATCTCTCAATTACAAGGCTCATTTAAATGATCTGAGCCTAAAACTGAAAACTAGGAATAATATTGTTCAGAAATTAGCTGGATCCTCTTGGGGTGCTGATGCTTCCACTCTTCGTACAGCATCTCTAGCCCTAGTCTTTTCTGCAGCTGAGTATTGTTGCTCTGTTTGGTTTAATATTGCACATACACAAAAATAGATGCACAAATGAATAAATCCATGAGAATAATTAATGACACCAAAATATCTACACCGGTTCATTTGTTACAGTATTGTCTAATATTGTCCCTCCCCATATTCATGCAGACAGACTGCAGCTCTGAATTCTTGGAATAAATATCATTCTTTTCCCAATTTATTCCCAATTATTTCATATTTTCCACAAAATAGAATTCCCAGATTGAAGTCACGTAAACCATTATGGCATAATACGTTCTTCAATATGAACATAAGTGATAAAGAATTATGGAAGACTGAGTGGAACTCTTACGAAATGTTCAATAAATATCTCGTTTCTGATCCTTCTGAAAAAGTTCCTGGTTTTCATCTTCCAAGAAAAATTTGGACAGTTCTTAATCGTTTGAGAACAGGTCATGGTCGTACCAATGGCATGCTATTTAAATGGAACTCAGTTCCTAGTGCAAGTTGTGAATGTGGAGAAGCAGAAGAAACAATACCTCATCTCATCGATAGTTGTCCCATATATAAATTTCAAGATGGTTTTAGGGCTATTCATGATGTTTCCAACTCTTTCTTGGAATGGGTTATAAATTTCAAACGAATATGATAGGTATTTTTGTTATTCAGTTCTTTTTTCTGCTTTTGTCTTTTTATTTCCAGATTCAATGTGAACACCTTGAAAAAGTCTCTGTCTCCACCAATAGAAGATCACTCTTGAAGAAAGAAGTCCCTGAAATATATCAGCTTATTTTTGTATTTTCACACTTAGACGGGGAGCCAGGGTTTTTTTTCACAGGGGTTTTTTCCCTAGGCTTTTATGTCATACGCCGAATTGTATGACACCCCGTCACTAACCCCTGATCTATATGCTTTATTGTTTGCTAATTAAATATTGTCAGCCAAAAGTTCAAAAGAATATATATATATATATCATTGGGATGACGGCATAATCGGTTTCGTTACATTGCCCCCTGCCTAAAACAGGACCGCCTTTCGGGTTGGGGCATCTTCACCACACAATGTGCCAATGAGTGGTTTACCGGTATCGCAAGAAGATCTTGTTGCTGCTCGGTTGTGATCGTGAACCTCACTTTTCCAGTCTCCCCATATTTTGTTATTTATTTATTTATTTACCAAAGAGAATACTAACGGGTATTTCAACCCAACAAGAGTACTCACAAGTCAAAAAGAAGTATTCATACAATGCATAGCACATCAAACAAAAAAACATTTCAATTTATACCCATACAATAAAAAGAGAACAAAGTTCAACAACAAAATTAATTCAAATTCATACGATAAATATCTACATTCTAATAAATGTTCTGTTTAAAAACTAAATACACACACATATACACATGTATAGACATATCTAACTAAAGAATATAATAAAAAAATGCAACTAAGAAATAGAACCAAGAAATAGAACTAAGAAATAGACCGCGCAGCTAACCTATGCCTCAAACAGCGCTTGAAACGAACAAAAGACACATTGAAAACATCGACGTCGAAGGACTCGGTGTTGAAACCGGTCAACAATCTGCATAGAGGCGAATTCTGCGTGACATTTAATCTGCGAAAAGGCACGGCAAACATTTCCATTGATCTGAGCCTTCTCTCGGGGACCCTCAACCCAATTGAGCCAAGAATAGATGGAACCGAGAAAATATTATTCAAAATTTTATGTAGCAGACACATGTCGTTTATTTTCCTACGATTCTCCAAACTAATCAAATTGTATTTCAATTGGGCCTCTGAATAATCATGATTTAAAATTTGAAAATTGTTTCGGAAAGCCAAAAATCTTAGTAATTTATGTTGTACACTCTCCAACCGCTTCACGTGACACTTATATTGAGGGTTCCAAATCGGTGATGCAAAATTTAATTTTGGAAATACAAATGAGTAGTATATTGCCAGTATGGTCTTATTTCTTTTGAACAATCTACCATGTCGAAGAGCAAATCCGAGCATCTTATTTGACGACGAAAGGATACTGTCGATATGCTCGTTAAAATTCAGTTTTGAGTCTAGAATAACCCCCAAATCGCGCACAGAGGAAACCCGTCGAAGGTGAAACTCTTCAATTGAATAATGAAAACTGATTGTCTTTATGTTCCGAGTGAAGGTGATCTGCAGGCATTTATCCAAATTAACGAAGAGAAAATTATTCTTGCAATATTCGGAAAACCTATTTACATCCTCCTGCAACAGAATACAGTCCTGGATTGTCTTTATCCGCAAATATATCTTGAGATCATCAGCGTAAATGAGAAACTCAGCATGGTGGAAACAGGAGGAAATGTCATTCAAATAAACAATGAAGAGCAGCGGACCCAAGTGGGAACCCTGAGGAACACCAGACGGATTTGAGAAAATGCTCGACCTACTCCCATTGACGCAAACAAACTGTGATCTGTTCAAAATATATGATTTAATCCATCTTAACAAAACTCCACAGATACCCACCTCGGCAAGTCGTCTGAGTAGTATTAAATGATTTATTTTGTCGAACGCTTTTTTCAAATCGGTATAGATGGCGTCTATCTGGTATCGACATTCAATCCCCTCATGGAGGTAATCCAAGAATGTCAGCAAATTGGTCTCCAGGTTTCATCCTTTCACAAAGCCATGTTGATTTTCAATAATAAAATCTTTCACGTGATATGAGATGAATTTACACACAAGCGACTCAAAAATCTTGGGAATGGTTGACAAAATAGCGATAGGTCGATAATTTTGGATTAGGTCTTTTCGGCCATCCTTATGAACGGGAATGATTTTAGAGAGTTTCCAGCAGTGAGGAAAAATTCCACTCTGGAGGGACCGATTGAAGATAATGGTAAGTGGCAATGATAATGAGTCGCAACAATTCTTCAGCAATATGGGTGGAATCTCATCCGGACCTGGACCTTTGCTTTGATTTAAAGTTCGTAAGGCCTCCGTTACACTCTCCTCAGAAATAGAAACCTCATGGAAATAGTTACTACTGTATTTATTATCCACAGTATCAAGATTTTTAACTGAACCAGAGACAGGCTCAAACACAGAGCTGAAAAATTCAGTAAAAAGGTTGGAAATCTCTTCAGGTGAGGAGACGTCAACATCGCCCACCCTCATAACAGATGGAAATTTGCTATGGCATTTTCTGTGAGTCACAAACTTAAAAAATCTGTTCGAGTCATGTGGTAGTTCCTGCTCAATTGTATCCAAATAGCGATAAAAATCTCTCGAAATCAACCTTTTCGATAGAGCTCTGGAATGCCTGAACCGGTCATAATCTAATGGATCTTTATAGATTTTGTACCTACTATGAAACTTATGCTTCCTTCGAATAGTTCGAATTGTTTCTTTTGAAAAATAAAAGGGGAAATTGTTATTTTTATTTATGTTTAATTGAGATATGTGTTCCGAGATCAACCCTCTCAAAATGTTATAAAAGACGCCCACACCGGCATTAACATCAACATTCTCCAAGAGACCAGGCCAATCCACTCTTAGGAGCGCTGCGTTTAAAGCTTGGTAATTGCCCTTCTTAAAATTAAATCCCGAATGCCCAGATTTTCTCAAATAGCGATGTGCGCTAACATCCAATAGAAATTCTACTGACGGATGGTGATTATCTTCACCAACAAGAGGAGCATCACATCTCTTTACATTATTCACTCTCATCTTATCACATAAAATCAAATCTAAAATTCTATTATTAACGTTACGTATACTATTGAATTGCTTAAGATTTGAGAAATTTAAAGTATCAATGAGAAATGCATATTTGTTGTCTACATCTGTGGTATAAAGCACATTACTCGATACATCGTTCACCCACTCCAAGGAAGAACAATTGAAGTCACCACACACCAGTAATAAGTCTTGATCCCGAATTTTCGACCTGTTTGATTCCAGCTTGCTGGAAAAAGCTGCACGTGCTTCATCGTCGCCCGGAGCAATGTACACACACGAAATATAAATTTTTTTATTGTTAATGCTCAGAACTACCCAAATGTCCTCTCCGTCACTATTGAACTCCGGTAAAAGTTTCGCATTTAAGTCCTTACGTACAATTATAAATACCCCGCCACCATCTTTTTTCACACTTCTAGCAAAGTCTCTATCTCTTCTAAAAATGTTAAAGTTATCGAACATTAACTCATGATCGAATATATTGAAGTTTAACCACGACTCAGTCACCAGTATCACATCAAAAGAATTATTTAATAAATTTATTCTGAATGTGGATAGTTTTGTACGTAACCCACGTACGTTCTGATAAAAAACGTGCCATTATGGTGTTCGCTATTATATTCGCGAAGTGAACAGATAAACTTAGATGGGCTTGGTTAAGTCGGGCTCACCCTGTATGTGCACAATTCTTGCGGTGTCATTTTTTCTCATTAGGATATTTCCATTTTGGGTCCACACGTATTTGTAACCCTTTTCCTTAGCAGCTGCGCGGGCTGCTTTAAAAATTATTTTATTTCTGGTAGTGAGATGTTCGTTAACAAAAAATCTATCTGCCAGTCCATCTATTCTGAATCCATTTTTACCCTCATTATTTCTTTTCACTTTAATTGCGGACATCAATTCATCCCTCTTTAATTTGGAAACAAACTTGACAACTATATTTTTCGGCTTACCCATAATTTTTGTGGGTACTCGAACCACAGAAGACACTGCAGAGGGGTCCACTACTATGCCCACGTACTCACCGATCCTCCTCACAATACCGTTTAAATTTTCGTTCTTTGTTTCTGGTATATCTGTAATTTCCAAATTATTAATTCTCGAATTCTGTTCAACTGTATCCAGTCTAGAATGTATATTAGATATTTCCTTTTTTAGGAGCTCATTTTCAGCCCTTATTTGATTAGCGAGCTTAAAGACATCATTTAACTTAGTCAACTTGCTTTCGAAATCGGTAATTTTGTCGGAAAAAAAAGTTACGGAATTTCTCAGCTCCCTAATGTCGTTCCTCATAGTAGATACCTCGGCTCTCACCAACATCATCAAGCGCGACTCGTCGATCTTCAGCGCACCAACCACGCTTCCTCGCTCCCCACCTCGTCTCGATCGGAGAGGGAAGCACAGTATAGGGACCAAGCAGTAGTCGCACTCCGTCGATTTTGAACTGAAATCGCTTACACCAAAGGGAACTCGCGCATTCCTCCCTGCGCATAACCTAAACGACCGCGAATGTAAAAATTGATTAGAAAAGGTTATTTGCCTTATCTGAAAACTTAAATATTTTGATTTAAGCACAGTGATATTTAGAGTGTATGGACCATTGTTTAGTCTATATTCATATAAAAATTATGACTCCGCTCATAATGTAACCGTAAATGTAATCACATTTCCTCACTAACATAACGCATTCAATAATAGATATATTGTTTTATTGTGGTTTTAATATCACTTTGAAAGAAACAGTAATTAGTGATTAAATTTACTAAATAGTGTACTCAGAAACAGCAGAACCGGTGCCTCTGAAACTTTTTGAAATGTGTTAAAAATCATTGGTACCTTAGGATTGTAAATGAAATGACTCATTAAAATTTTTCTAAACGAGGATTGAGTTAAAAAGTAGGTATTATATGGAAAAATAAGTAGTTGGTGGTTGAAAGTATCGAATGTGTTTAATATCAAATCCTCATTACTTATAATTTCACTGAAACATTTATCTTCGAGTATATGAAAAATAACTTTATTTTTATATTGAATTGTTTCGAACAAATTTTTTCTATGAATTCTCTGATGATTTGGTTTGAACTGATACTATTTTTTACTATATACAATTTATGAAAAGAGGAATTTGATTATGGAATTCTTAACTCTCGGAAAACCCCCTCAACACGAAATGTTGTAAAAAACATTGATTTCTGTAATAGGCCCCATATAAATGTTCTTGCTTCAAATTTCTTTCGAACTTCAGAATCCTGTTTAATGCGATTAGTTAAATGTAGTAAATTTTCCAGATTAAATCAACATCAGAGCATATAATTTGTTACTTGTTAGTGGATTTTTCCCAGTTTGTTTATATTTTTGCCTTAATAAATTTTTCTCAAGATTCGTTCAGTCTAGTCTAAACTTGTAGTACAGTTATCAGGTAATATTGAATTATCTTCTCATAAATACAATAAAAAAACTGGTTTTCTGATATAAAATTATATTTTTCATATTTCTATAATGAATATAATATAGTAATATACAACGGAATAAAATACTATACAGTATCATAAAAAATAGTTTAATTCTGCATGCATTCCAGTCAACAATTATGTATACATCAATACATTCAAAATAACAAGTATACAAGGACTTTGTAAGTGATATGATAGAAAAATATAGAATGAATGTTTACGCTATGTGGTAAATTTGCATTAAGATCAATTCCATCAGAAAATTTGTACCTAATCTATAAATAAAACGAATACTGACAAACTGAAAATACATTAAAACTAATGCACAATTAGCAGGTTCGAAAGATCGTTACCATTGCATTGGTGAAATCCAATTATTTGGTCAAGAGATATATCATAAAAAAAAATGAGTTTTGATAGACATCTCATCAACACATAATATGCAATCCTTTGCTCTTTTTGTCATAGTTTTTACTTTCACCGAAATTGCTCGAAATACATATTCATTCAAACCAACGGAAAAGTTCGATTTGGTAGTTATTCTGCATAGAGTAGTCTTGTGAGGTAAGGAAAAAGTTTTTTTTTAACTTTAGGTCCCAAAAAATAGATAGTAAGTGCAAATTGTTTATAAGCGATGGAGTACCTGTAGCCATGAGGATTAGTTCATTTGAGTTGCAATTGGGCTATCATGAAATCAGCCATGTTCGAGCTGAAATTATTCCTGCAGAATCGAATGAAACTTTCATCCTCAATTTCTACAGTTTCTTTCTCCTTCATTGAAATCTTTCTCCTCTTCAAATTCTTCATCATATTCTGCAACCTTTTTTTTCTTGGAGTGTAGGCAGACAAACTTGGTGATGTTTGAGTCACACAGTTTTTCTCACTATGAGTTAAGATAATCTTTCATTAGACTCAGAGTTCAACAAATAAATAAAAGATAATGTTCACTTCTTACCAGGTATAGTACAGATACTTGAATCCATAAAAGTTTCAGTATTTTTAACCCCAGCATCCACATTCTGATCAGAATATGTTACACGTTACATTTATTCAATAAATACCCTTTTCACCTGTTCCTTCTTGGAATATATCTGTTGAAACAGAATACTTACTTGAATGAAAATAAATTATTGAATAAATGAGCTTTGCTGATTTATGGTAGATTTTGACTCAAAGAAATTCCACTGAATTTATAACTTAGGTTGCATACTTTTCTTCAACTTCTTCTTTGAATTTTAAATAGATCTTAGAAAAATTATTCCAGACATCTTAGAATTATCGATGAAAACAATGAAAATTTTTACATTCGCGGTCGATTATAGGTTATGCGCAGGAGGAATGCGCGAGTCAGACTTGGTGTAATGGCACGTTTACACGCTTGCCAAACATTGGCAAACGGCAAACAGCAACAAGCCTCCACAACTCTTGTTTGGCGTTTGGATAGCATTTACACGCTTGTGATTGCGTCAGTCTGCAACATACATCCAAGCATGGCGGACACCGAACTTGTGGCGGCTATTACATTTGGTTTAACATACTTTTATTTGAAATGTAAGCAGAGTGAATCAGAAAAAAGGAAAGCACGATTATAGAAGAGAAATTTAATGAACTTTTATATGAACCATCTGGAGAGTTTGATAACTTCTGCCGAATGAGCTTTCTTGATTTTGAGTTTTTACTGCAGAAAATTTCACCAATGATATACAAGCAAGATACAGACTTCAAAGAAGCTATACCAGCCAAATGTCGTCTCGCCGTCACGCTACGATTTTTAGCATCTGGTGATTCTTACAAAAGCCTTCACTATTTGTTTAAAATATCTGTCCCTATGATATCAATAATCATTCGTGAAGTTTGCCGAGCTCTTAATGTAATTCTAAAGGATCTAGTTAAGGTGGGTGTAAAATAAAACATTATTTTTACATTTATTTAGGATTCAATAGAATAATCATAAGAAATCTGTTCTAGGTATATATGTTAACTGACAGTTTTATTATTTAGTTATTTAGTAAATTAAACAAGAATTACGTCAAATTATTAAAAGAATTCAATAAAGCTAAGTTTATAATGTTGGGTTCACACGGGGCTGGATTGAGGATTTGGTCCGATATAATACGAATAGATGACGATGGTGCTGTTGATGTAGATAGAGCTGGAGCTTCTGTACTTGGTATGTGTTCTGTTATTATGTTTGGCGCTGAATGAGAGGTATGTGTGGACGGAGAGGGGAAAAAACTTTGAGTGTTGTGAATAGGTTCAGAATAAACGCTATTAACTGATGTTGGCCGACTCGGAAAGACTTGTAATTCAGGAGATGGTGTATGACGTGAATATGCACCAGCCAATTATGATGGTCGAGAATAATATTGAGGGTATAGTGTATGCCGTTCATTTGATTTTTGACTGATTCTGTTTATGAACAATCCATCTATTTGATACATCATAATTTTTCGTTCATCAGTTGGCAGTTCACGTAGCTTTATAGCCAATAATTTAGCATACAGATCGCAATCGTCATCTTTGTGAGCAGGTCTATTTTCTTTCTGTGATTGACCTAACACATTTGTTAATTGTCCAAATGCCACTGCCATTTGCTTTTCAGCCGTTTCAGAAGGAGGGCGACGACGCTTATTAGTAATAGCCTGTATGGATGGTGATCTGGATGGTGTAACCGTTCTTTTATGGTCTCTTATTAGAGGATCATCCTCTGTCTCTTCTGTATCTTCTTCTACGGGTATTTGTTGCGATTGCTGCAAAGAATTATATACTGTTACTTACACTTCATTAACTTTCTTTTTACAGATGCCCACCACAGCAGAAGGATGGCTTAATATAGAAGAAGGATTCAGGACCAAATTTCCACATTGCCTAGGTTCATTGGACGGCAAGCATGTAGTCATTGAAAGCCCAGCTCATAGTGGAACAGAGTATTTCAATTATAAAAAAACATTTAGTATTGTCCTTTTAGCGTTAGTGGATAGCAAATACAAATTTGTATTCGCAGACATAGGAAGTCAAGGAAGAATAAGTGACGGTGGCGTCTTTAATAATTGTTTACTATGGAAAAGAATATGTAGAAACGAAATAGATTTTCCGCCGCCATGTCCACTTCCAGGATCGAATATTAATGTTCCATACGTGTTTTTAGCTGACGGTGCTTTTGCACTGAGTCAACACATAATGAAGCCCTACCCTGGAAATCATGAAGTAGGCTCACCAAAAAGGCTTTTTAACCAAAACTTATCTAGATCCCGAGTTGTTGTTGAAAATACGTTTGGAATTTTAACCTCAGTTTTCAGGATATTTAGACGCCCTATCGATCTAGAACCACAAACTGTGACGGAATTTACGATGACTTGTGTATTACTACATAACTTTTTGAGAACAAGTAAAAATTCTTCAAATCGATATACTCCTCAGGGTTCGTTTGATTTATATGACAGTAGTGGAAATATGGTAACCCCTGGTTCATGGCGCAGAGATAACGACGGATATAATGCCTTGCAAAATTTACCACAAATACCACGAAGATCTCCGCTGAATGCCCAAGAAGTCAGAGAAGAATTTACTTCATATTTTAATAGGATTGGATAAGTTGATAAAAATTTAGAAATAACTTTATAATAAGCAACGGTGTTTTTATTGAGAATAAAAGTTTTTTACTTACAGTTTCGGTGTTTATCCCTTCATTGCAAGTGTATACTGGAAGTAAAAATGACTCCATGATTTCGTAAGCATACCAAGTTGGGTTGTATATTTCTTCGGCACCTAAAATAAAAGATTACCGTAGATCAAACAGCAATAAAAGTTCTAAAAGAAATATTTCAAAACTAGCGGACCGTCCCGGTTTCGCACGGGCACTAAACATGACATTTAATATCTTCAATAGTTTTCGCAGCGTTCGCGATTAAAGAAAGTTTTTTGGTATTGAAGCCTATTCGAGACTAATAAACAAACAAACAATCAAACCATTCCTCTTTATAATATTAGTATAGAAGTATAGATTAAGAATTACTTTCTAGTCAAATTACTACAGATAGCAAAAATACACACAACAAACAAACATACCTGCGCCAGAACGTATAGATTCCTGTTTTTTTTTCAAGTGCTTGCGAAAAGTAGTCATTAATATCTCTTTTTTATTTTTTACTTCCTTTACTGACTTTACGGTAAGTTCAGCAAGACGAATCCATGCATCTGCTTGTTTCTTCTTATCTTTATGATTTACGTCTTTCGGATTCCATATGCAGGATTCAATCTGGTAATGCTCCAGAAACAAAAGAGTCTCGTCATTTGACCAGCCACTCATTTTTTATTTTTTTAGCGCAAACAAGCGTGTAGTCGCCGCGAGATCACAATGGTTACTAAACGCGGACCAACGTATAAATGCGTCGCAAACGTTTGCCGCAAACGCCCTTTGATCTGAGCCAAAAAACCGACACTCGAACGGATCCGAAGCAAGCGCCCACAAGCTCACGCAAGCCGAGACAAACACATTATTTACACGCTTGTGATTGTCGAGGCTTGCCAAGCGTGTAAACGTACCATAAGAAAATCCACGGAGTGCGACTACTGCTTGGTCCCTATACTGTGAGGGAAGTCTTGCGTACGGGCGAGAGGGACACGCGAGCCATCGACGGAGAAGCGGCATTAGGGATGTTCCGATACCATCAAGGTCATAGACTACCTATAGATAGGCAACTCTGGCATGAATATTGGTCCCGGCTTAGAGCTCAACTTACAGCGCCATCTTTCGTCATCTTAGAGTTGATTACAGATTCCATTCGCACAACGTTCCGTCTCGTGGCGTCCTCTAGTGCATTTTATAAGAGTTATCATAGGATTCCACGCAAGCGCAGGTTGAATCCCATATTTTTATTGGAAATGAAAACAAATACATTTGAAATGACCATAATTCTTTTAATCTGCTGTATATTGTCACAATTTCAATAAAAAAATATCATTTGATCAGAAAATTGTGACAATTTGCAGCAGATTAAAGAATTATGGTCATTTCAAATATATCTGCCTTTCAAATCAAAGAACATACTAATCTTTAGAGGATGAAAGGAAATAAACAAAAAAGAAACTTTAGAAATATATATATAATACAGTAAATCATCAATTTACAAAAATTTCAATATCGAGGGAAAGAATAAACCAACCAAGAATAATTATGCAACAATTACTCATCAAGTTATGAAAATACATTGAAAGAATAAATTAGAAAATTAGTGACAGATACATCAATTTAAGCATGAAATGCATTAGATTTATACTTTTATGACAGAAACAATTTCTAAAAGTCTATTTTCTTTTGGATACTTTTTCGGATGCCATCTTCATTATTGGATCATAAGATCTTATTGTTTTTTTTCCCAATAAAATTTTATAAATAGTTCTGTCATAAAAGTACAGAAATAATATCATGGCAAAATCAATAAACTTATTAACTGAAATTCCTTGAATTTGGCGTTTCAACGGTAAATCTCACATATCCGTTGAAGTATTCTAGGAATCTTCTGATAGACGATTTTTATGAAACCTACTATAAGTGGAATACCCAAAACTATAATCAATGACCAAGAGCAGTTCACTTATATATAAATACCTTGTTGCCTCAAAGTTTCTTCAGGAGTTCTGGAGGGTAGACAAAATAGCTGCTTATAATCTGAAAGATTATTGAAATTACAAAAATGATAATCATAGGGAGTAGAATGAATTACTTGGCAAATTAAGTGTTGGTAGAGCAAATCTTTTCAGCTTTCCATGAGGGTCTATACAATCCATATGAAAATGCTTTATGCAAATAACACTTTTGCATGAATGAAAACATGGATTTCTGATTCTTTCCAACCAAACATTTCTAACACCCTCAACTTGTGTAATGAAAAACCTAGAAAGAAAACAGTGTTAGAAACTGTCCCAAATTTTTACTAATCAGAAATTACTACAGGAATATGAAATTGCTACAGAAAATATTAATTCACAGTACATTTTTAGTGAGTTATAAGTTAATCCAAAACTACTACTTATATGAATGCAACACATACCGTTTGACATTACTATGACTGTAGCAATTGGGAACACAGTAACAATAAACCATTTAAATTAAATTAAATTGAATAAGTTGAAAATGAATAAACCATTTCAGTCAACCAGTTCATGCTCATCATAAAATAGTTTCTTACTCTTCATAAAGTCCACCAAGAGTGAGGTCTGATAAAATCCGTTTTTACCGATCACTACTGAGAAGTACTAATTTACCGATCCGAGCTTCTAAGATAACAACAGATGTCTCTACCGCTCGTCGAAGAAAAACGTGACCAGCTTTGTAGTAGGCGAGTTCCCACCCCCTGATCAAGGTATCGATACCTACTCATATAAGTAGTACTCGAATTATGTTTCGATACCTACTCATGTATCGGAACCAAAGTATCGATACCTACTCTTACTCATATCGATACATTTAAGATTTCATAGAAATTCATGAAGGAAAATGGCTTAAGCTTATCTATATACTGCTATTTTAACAATAACACTTATTTATTGATTGAAAGTTAGCAGAGGTATTGCTAATATGTTTGATGTTAATTTTTCAATTTGTTTTCAGATCTCTCTAAACCAGCTATGCTGTATTCAGTTCAGGAGTGAATTGAATAATTTTTTTTAAATCCAAATTATGAATATTGAAGTACGTTATATATATTTTATTAATAGAACCAATAAGAAAAGATCGTTAGGATAGATTTTTATTCTGTTTATTCCAAATATACATGTCAAAATATTAAACAAAAAACTCTTTTGCATCCAAATTTCCTAAAAACAGTAATTGCTCCAAGTAGGTTGGGGACAGTCTGTTTCTGGACTTTGATATTGTTGTTCCTGCCTTGGAGAATAGGCTTTCACTTGGCACCAATGTACCAACAACAATACTGAATTGCATATTTGTACAATGACGAATGATGAATATTTGTTTTATTTCATCCCATTCTGCAAATGGGTTGCTCTTCAATGTTGCCCACTTATTAGTGGCCCACTATACTTCGAAGACTTAAAACATTGTTTGCACTTGGCTGTTGTTGAATCTATTTTGCTGAAATATGCCCATATTTTCGATTTTGGTGGCACCATGGTTAATTATAAATATTATATTCTTGCGCTGTCGATGAACTGTGGGAATAATGTATGAACCTTCTTAGCTTAGACACGCTTAAACGCTTTGAACAGAAATCAGGATTTAACCGATAAATCACTCGAGAATACGAAGAATTTAGAATACATTTACAACAATTTGAACACGAGGAAATGTTGTACTCTGACTAGTCAGTGTAACAACAATGCAACAAACGGTCACTACGACTTTTGGAATTACCAAACTGACCCTAGACCTACACCCTAACAGCAAGTAGAAATGTAGAAATTGGAAAGAAAGTCCGTATAACCTAGGCTGTAGCTGCGTTAATTTTGCATCACATTCTTGACATTCTTTGCGAATTGCACAAATTGACATCTCTGCTCCTGCGCTGCATATCTTGCGGTTAAAATGGAAACCAGAAACCAATGTCAAAATTTGAGTACAATTCGATTCGATACCAAGTACTTTTCTTCCGATACCAAGTAGGTATCGCAAAATTGATTCGATGCTAAAAGTACTTGGTATCGAAACAAAAGTATCGAGTACCTACTTGTATTTACTTGTATCGGAACATCCCTAAGCGGCATCGGCCGCGACTCCGTCGCGACAAGCCACACATTCCCATCTACCTCCTGGTACGTTTGTTATCAGTGAGATTTGGTTTTTTGCCACATCCGAACACCGGCTGTTGCCGTGAAAGAAGACACGGCATGTAGTACACTGAATCCCTGGAGATTTTCTGTTAAGGGAATTTGTGCAATTTCCACAAGTAGGCATTGCTCCCTGAACACACCGACACTAGTCACTGAACCACCAAAGTCCCAGCTTCAAAAGTATGTAAATTTAAGGCTGCTTAGTGTGCCGATTGTATGAGAAATCAATTAAAATAACGAGAGCACTATATAAACGTGTAGCCACTAGAAACTCTCAACATGAACTAATCGAAGCTCAGTTCCTCCTGATCTGATGTCTGAGTAGTAGTCCTTTCCAATCTAGTCTCGTCCTGAAGTTTATGATCGGCCGGATATGTTGCTAGGTGCTTCGCATGGACTACGTATTTCTTTCCTCTTTGCAATTTTTAGATGCGATAGACTCTCTTCTCAACCATATATGGTCCTTCTTAATCTTTCTGTAGCTTTGGGGATATCCACTCCTCTGGTGGCCGAACAACCATACCAAATCTCCCACCTCGTGTTCACTAATTCCACCGTTGACGTTTGAATTGACAATTCGGGTGGGGAAATTCCATTCCTGATTTAAGGGGGAGGAGGCTTGCTATCTATTTTACAGAATTAGAGGTTATGTTTTCAATATTCTGTGGTTTAAATAATTTATTTTATGGTTTCGATAGCGGCTCCTCGCCTTATCAAAGGCATATTGATTTGAAATAAATTAATATGAAAAACTCGAAAAAAAAAACAAATATTTCGTAATCACTGTTTTATTCGATAGTTACATGTAATATCACAAAGTAAAAAAAAATCAATGATTTTCTCACAGTGGACCTAAATCAACGAATCCGTTGTCTTTTCGTCAGATAATGCAGCCTACTGCTCAAAGTCATCTCATCCATATTTTCACGCTGAAGTTAAATGTTCCAAGACAGGTTTTATTATTCCTCCATCAAAAGGCACTGAACTTAAAATGTTTTTGAGGGTTCTTATGGATGGCAACTGAAAAAACGCTCTCAAATATTTATATAATTTAGGACTTCTTTTGTAAATTGAAAGAGCAAAAGCTTTATCTGGAGAAGTCCATCTACGATTATTAGGACTTCAAAATTTCTCAATTGAGACTTAACGAATTAATTCTTTTGTAACATTATTTAAATTTTCTTCTATTAATTAAAACCTTCCATCATTATACAAATTTTTCAGAACACTTATGTAGGTTTTTTGATTTTTCAATAAATATTCTAATTTAGATAATTTTGAAGAAGAATTTCTATGAATTTTGTACATAGTCATTTGCTCAGGTGATAATTCGGAAATATTCAAACTTACTCTACCAAGAATACCAGTTTTTTTTCATGAAGGAACGCATATGGATCCATTTCAGGAGCTGCCTTGGAACAAGTAGAACTTTGGGAGTATGATTCCGGGGAATGGAGATCATCATTCAATGTTGACGGTCCATTATTGCAATATTTGGGGATAGACAAATTTGAGCAGCACTGATTTGAAATCAGGGTTTCAGTTTCCCTGGAATTATCCCATACCAAGAATAATGTAGCAGATAATAGACTACAAGATGGATCATTAGTTGAATATACAATAGAACGGCAATTTTGATCAGACGAAATGTTAACTTCTGATGGTTTCTCAGGAAATAAAAGTCTTGGCTGCAAGTTGTTGATGTTATGACCAACATTTGGAATAATCTTAGGAGGTAATTTAGGTACTGCATTGTTACTCAAAAAGCAATGCAGAGAAAGACCTGAAAAAAAAAAGACCTGAATGATCATTACAAATACGATGATTTAAAACATTTTTTGTAGGGCTTGTTTTGCATTTCTCTTTCCAAATATTTGAAAGAAGAGGATCATTGGGAAAATGGAAAAATTTTTTGTTTTGAAAATCAGATGGTGGGTTAGAATAATAGGAATTTCTGCATGAAGGATACTTGCATGAATATTTAATTTCTTTACGAAATGATGAAGCAGACAAAATGGACATCTTTAAAATTTGATATTACAATAATGTACGCCAACTCAAGAATTTGCAGAATTAAATTTTTTTTCAATCTTATTAGAATTTATGCACGCAATTCCTCTATTATTACTTTACCTGACTATTGAACATCCGGCAATAGCTGAAAAAAACATTAATCAATAATTATGTACTTGATACGAATTAATACTCAATAGAACACTACATCACGACGAAAACAGACTGATTTAATTAAACATCAATATTTTTTCCACCTATGATATGTAATTAGTGAAGACATACGCTTTTGACATTTCGCATTGACAATTGGGGTGGGGACGTACGTCGCATGTGTGGCTCGATTTCCATCGTTCGTTGCACCCCCCTGATCGAAACTATAGGTCGCAAAGAAGTCTCACAACTTGACCGAGCATGATGCATGCTGGGGTTGCCCCTGTCGATTCCTGTACAGATGACTAGTAGGCTATGGTGAGTAGATGCAGATTCCTATCTCAGTCTCTCTGATGGTCGGAGACAACCTTAGCCAAGTATTTTTCCACAGTCCTATTAATTCTCAAGACTTTGTTTCTGACTCTGGATGAAGAGCGGTTCTTTCGGTCTTCTTGATTCCTAGCAACTCGCATAGGTTCTGGAACAAGCTAAACAAAGTTTCGTCCCTGATTTGAATGGAGCTTCATTAGCATGCCGAATCTACCGAACATCTCCTTGACCAATATATCGGCAACCGTTGACTGTTCTTGGTTCGAAATGGCGTAAGCCAGGGGGTGGGAACTCGCCTACTACAAAGCTGGTCACGTTTTTCTTCGACGAGCGGTAGAGACATCTGTTGTTATCTTAGAAGCTCGGATCGGTAAATTAGTACTTCTCAGTAGTGATCGGTAAAAACGGATTTTATCAGACCTCACTCTTGGTGGACTTTATGAAGAGTAAGAAACTATTTTATGATGAGCATGAACTGGTTGACTGAAATGGTTTATTCATTTTCAACTTATTCAATTTAATTTAATTTAAATGGTTTATTGTTACTGTGTTCCCAATTGCTACAGTCATAGTAATGTCAAAAGGTATGTGTTGCATTCATATAAGTAGTAGTTTTGGATTAACTTATAACTCACTAAAAATGTACTGTGAATTAATATTTTCTGTAGCAATTTCATATTCCTGTAGTAATTTCTGATTAGTAAAAATTTGGGACAGTTTCTAACACTGTTTTCTTTCTAGGTTTTTCATTACACAAGTTGAGGGTGTTAGAAATGTTTGGTTGGAAAGAATCAGAAATCCATGTTTTCATTCATCCAAAAGTGTTATTTGCATAAAGCATTTTCATATGGATTGTATAGACCCTCATGGAAAGCTGAAAAGATTTGCTCTACCAACACTTAATTTGCCAAGTAATTCATTCTACTCCCTATGATTATCATTTTTGTAATTTCAATAATCTTTCAGATTATGTAAGCATATTTTGTCTACCCTCCAGAACTCCTGAAGAAACTTTGAGGCAACAAGGTATTTATATATAAGTGAACTGCTCATGGTCATTGATTATAGTTTTGGGTATTCCACTTATAGTAGGTTTCATAAAAATCGTCTATCAGAAGATTCCGAGAATACTTCAACGGATATGTGAGATTTACCGTTGAAACGCCAAATTCAAGGAATTTCAGTTAATAAGTTTATTGATTTTGCCATGATATTATTTCTGTACTTTTATGACAGAACTATTTATAAAATTTTATCGGGAAAAAAAAAAACAATAAGATCTTATGATCCAATAATGAAGATGTCATCCGAAAAAGTATCTAAAAGAAAATAGACTTTTAGAAATTGTTTCTGTCATAAAAGTATAAATCTAATGCATTTCATGCTTAAATTGATGTATCTGTCACTAATATTCTAATTTATTCTTTCAATGTATTTTCATAACTTGATGAGTAATTGTTGCATAATTATTCTTGGTTCGTTTATTCTTTCCTCGATATTGAAATTTTTGTAAATTGATAATTTACTGCATTATATATATATTTCTAAAGTTTCTTTTTGTTTATTTCCTTTCATCCTCTAAAGATTAGTATGTTCTTTGATTTGAAAGGCAGATATATTTGAAATGACCATAATTCTTTTAATCTGCTGCAAATTGTCACAATTTTCTGATCAAATGATATTTTTTATTGAAATTGTGACAATATACAGCAGATTAAAAGAATTATGGTCATTTCAAATGTATTTGTTTTCATTTCCAATAAAAATATGGGATTCAACCTGCGCTTGCGTGGAATCCTATGATAACTCTTATAAAATGCACTAGAGGGCGCCACGAGACGGAACGTTGTGCGAATGGAATCTGTAATCAACTCTAAGATGACGAAAGATGGCGCTGTAAGTTGAGCTATAAGCCGAGACCAATATTCATGCCAGAGTTGCCTATCTATAGGTAGTCTATGGCGTAAGCCTCCACCCATTTGTGGAGTAGTTCATAGCAACAAGGATGTACTTCATTAACTGGAAACCAGATATATCTATTGCTTCGCGTTCCATTGGGCTACGATCGTTATACTGCTTCATTGGGGCTCTACGATTTACTCTCGGGCCATTAACCGAAGCACACATTATCAGCAACAGTCCTTTCGTCTTGCTTGCAGTTAACCCAGTACAAACGCTTTCGAAATTTTGAAGTGTCTTCTTGATGTTGAAATGCCCACCGAAAGTTCCATCATGTATCTTCTGCAATATCTATTGTATCATACACCTAGGAATTACAACCGGACCCGTGAAGTTAGCGAAAAGTTGGAAGGACAAATTCTGAAACTATATCAAATATTCAGTGCTTAATTGGTGCTTTCGAAACCAATTAAAAAAAAATACCGTTTCCAAAATATCAGAGAATATTTTCCTTGGTGCTGACTTCACGCTCAGCGTCAACATTTTCAAATTACCTCGAAATTAATGTACCAATATTTAGTGCTTACTTCGTGCCTATTGTCGCTTTTAGAACCATTGAAAAAAATTAACAGTTTCCAAAATATCAGAGAATATTTTCCTTCGTGTTGACTTCACGCTCTACACCAACATATTCAAATTTCCTGAAAATTTTTATTACTTCAATTAGTGCTTAATGGGTAACTATTGGTGTTTCCAGAACGGCTGCAAGATTATTTTTAGTTTCACTATAATCGAAAAATGTTTGTTGCCAAGAGTGAAGTTAGCGAAAAGTTGAAAGCAATAATTATAAAACAACGTCAAATATTCAGTGCCTGATTAGTGCAAATGTGCTTCATGAAACTTTTAATCCACCACTAAGGTTCTTGAAATTTACGCAATAATTTAATTCAATACTACGTCTACGAATCTGCCCGATGAAATTCTCAACCAGCATTGCCGAACCAATCGATTTTTCGGAATTTTTACAGTTTTGAATATATCGAATATATCGTATATCGAAAGCAAAAAAAGATCAAGCGACTGCTTCCATTTAGAAGTCAGAACAGTTCAAAATATTCTCGTGATTTACGCAGCTTCTGGACAAGTTGAAGAACTATCAATATTATAAGGAAAAATAGTACTTAATCCTTTTTGTTGTAAATGGCCTTCGAAGGCGGATAGACTAAAAGACATTGTTTAAAACTAGATGGCTTCATCTACATTTTATCACTGTTATGATGAATAAAACTGAAAATGTGATCTTACATTGAATTCAATTGAATTTATCGTAAAATAAATATACAGGGTGAGTCTTTGACCACTGCGTTAATTTTAACCATAGGTTCTTGAGATCAAAAGAAACACTTTTTCCATTACGGTTTTTCTATATTCAGCTGCGTTGAAAAGTTATAAGCATTTTAAGTTTTCACATTGGGTAAATACCCCTCTGTAGTCCAGTTTAGTTTGAATGAAAAATACCTTCAACAGCATCCACTATTGAATCTGAATTGTTTAAAAACATTAATTTCCCTCTAAGCAATGATTCCCTCACTCATGTTTCATCCGATGAGGTCCATATCCAGAAGGAAGATACAAAATACTAATTTTCTGGTAAAAAAAACACCATAAACATAGATTTTTGTTGTTCTACTATATTTTCTTTCTACTTCAAGATTATAAACCATGCCTTTCTAGTTAGAAATTCCAAAAAAACCTCAGAATTATTGGGTATTATCATCATACATTTGTAATTTTCATCTTAAAATTTCCAAATCATGAAAACCATCATTTCTATGAAAATTTCAAAGGCAAGAGGTTGTCACTGTGCTTTTTTTTTCACTCAAAGCCAGAAAATTCATCTATGATTTTCCAAACACTGATATTTCTGAAGTTTCTTCTCCTTGACAGAGAGACCAGGTCTATGAGGTCTCTTCATGAGGATATCATACTGTTAAAAATATGAAAATCTTTTTCGAAATCTTCAACAACAATGAATGATGTCACTATGAATAATCATTTTAAATTCTACAATTCACCGGTATTAAAGTCAAGATTACCAATATTGAATAATGGTTATTCATAGATTATGTCAAATTTTAATACCTTACCATAGAATATTAATTTATTACCGAGCCCCAGGAGAGAAAAAATTAATATTTGCAATGTTTTTTTAAATGAAAGATAATATCTGTAACTATTATTGATCTTTAGTTATAATTTTCCTCACAATAATTAGAGTGAATTATTATCACATTAAAATATTATAACGTCTCTGTGGTGGGTAGTTCCCAATAAAAAACGTGTTCTGTGGTTCCTTGTTGTTTTGATTCTGTTTGAAACTATCAACAGTTATTTGTAGCTTTCTTTCAAAAAAATGTGGAAAATATTGGAAGGATAATATCGATAGTTTTAAATTATTCAATTTAGTATGAAATGATTATGGTCAGAAAATGGATTCTATTCTAATCTTTCTTGTTTATGAGCTTATAGCTTCCAGTTTCAATATTGATGGAATTTTAATTAACCATGCATCATAACAAACATTCAGAAATATTAAAACTAAGTCAAATTCTATTATCTCCTAAGTTTGTGTTATGTTGAATCGGTGTATGAAATAAAGATAATAAAAGTATAAAACAAATCTAGGAGACTGGGTTGGAAGTTTTTAAAACTCATATGAGCTCAATTTGCAGCATTCCTATGTTAGAATAGATATAATTTGATGAACCCTGAAAGTCTGAAGCTATAAAAACCAGCTCTTCATAAAGACAAGTCTTCAATTTAACAGGTCCTGACAGAAAATACTCTACCTATTTCAACGGTCAAAATATACCGAAGTACCAAAGAGTGATGGAAAACTTTATCTTTATTTATTATGGAATATTATTCTGGATTAAATATTAAACAAGGTGCTAGACATCATTAACAATGAATACCTACAGCAAATGGCAATTTAGATTTTGTGGTGAATGTAAGATAAAAATTGTTCAGTGGTTAATTTTATTTATAGTGTTTAGTGGTGGAACCAATATGAACAATCAAATATTAAATATTTACAGTCAGTTCAAGAACGTCAAATATTACCGCTACGAGTCATTCTTCAAATACACCGACTAAACGTTCGATCTGGCAACGTTGCTGCTCATTTTAAACGCAGTCTAAAATTCACTGGTATTAAAGTCAAAATTACCAATATTGAATATTGGTTATTCATAGATTATGTCAAATTTAATACCTTACCATAGAATATTATTTTATCACCCAACCCAAGGAGAGAAAAAAATAATAATTGCAAAGTTTTTTTAAATGGAAGATAATATCTGTAATTATTATTGTAATTTTAGCTTTTGTAGTGAATGAAGGACAAAAATTGTTCAGTGGTTAATTTCATCTATAGTGTTTAGTGGTGGAACCATAGACTGAAGAGATTTCCCCAACCTTTTGTAGAAATATTTAATAAAGACATAAAATATGGCAACATTGAACAAATCTGATTATTGAATCATTTCAGCACAGAGTTGGATTTGGAAAAATCAGAAAATTTGGACAAAATTATATCGATTTAATTCCTTTCAACTTCAAATATCTCAAGAATGGTGCAATTTAGGAGAAGATGAGGAATGATTTTATATGCAAAAAGACTTTTTGCATATAACCAATCTGCAGAGCAGTAGTGAGAAAGCCACAAGAAGTGAAATAAATCTATTGATGCCAAAATATGCACGAGTGTTATCAAAAACCTTCTTCAAGACATCATTTCAATTGATATTGTCGTTTGAATATTACAGGTGAAAATGCAATATTTTTATGAAATTTCAACACCCTATATCTTTTGAACGGGGCCAAATTTGGAAAAATATTATAGGAAGAAAATGTTTCTTTTGACGTCAAGAATCTATGGTTGAAATTAACGCAGTGGTCAAAGACTCACCCTGTATAGCTGGGTTATTTTGAAATAATTTCGGTTTCACTACTGATATTCGAAATATGAGCGGAAATGAAAATCAGAATGTTGGGAAATAATCTGTATTCTGATGATAACAAATAAGTACGAATTACTGAAAAATATATTTTCATCACAGTAAACTTTCAAACCTATTTCTGCCAACCTGAATTCACAATCGACAACATCTTAAAAGTTCAAAATTCAAGTTCAAATTCAATTGTCTGTAGCTACTTGATTATTCTTACTGTATTTTCCTTTACACTTCCGTAAGTTACTGTTTGAACACCACATCACATATCTCGAAAGATGGATCGGGCGTGAAGAGTCGATCGAATAGCCAACTCTTTAGCCGACCTCAAACCCATAGATATGTTTTCATTTGGGGATTGTATAAAGACCTGATATATATATATATATATTCTTTTGAACTTTTGGCTTACAATATTTAGTTAGCAAACAATAAACCATACAGATCAGGGGTTAGTGACGGGGTGTCATACAATTCGTCGTATCACGTTAAAGCCTAGGGAAAAACCCCGTAAAAAAAACCCTGGCTCCCCGCCTAAGTGTGAAAGTACAAAAATAAGCTGAAATATATTAGGGATTTCTTTCTTCAAGAGTGGTCTTCTATTGATGGAAACAGAGACTTCTTCAAGGTACCCACATCGAATCTGGAAGTAAAAAGACAAAAGCAGAAAAAAGAACTGAATATCAAAAATATAAAATTTGAAAGAGATAAAGAAAACTTCCTCAAATTAGCCTTTTTGGATTAACTCGATATTGTAAATCAAGGATTTTTTAACATAACAAGCTAAACCGTAAATTTTACAAAGGAGATAATGAATGAATCATAACCTTTTATGGTTCCACTTCAACGAAGATTTTTTTTTAGTATCCGTATGTATCTCTTGAAGGAGAATAATCTCAGCACCATAGTCCTTTGCTAGTTTAGAAATATAGCCACTCTTGTCCTTAGAAATACCTTCTATATTCAAATCTAATACAGAAAATTTGTCGCCAATCTGCAAGGAGGATTCTTCGAATCGGGTCTTGCGGTCCAAGTGATGATTTTCAGATCTTCTTATGTTTGAAGTCTGCTATGGAACCCATTCAAAGGGAAATCATCATCCATAGTTGAGGAAGATTGTGATATAACACTTATTTCATTGAAAAAATAGCAGAGGAAAAATTATCAACTGACATTCATTATGACCTGATGCAATAGCGAATAAGAATTGAGGGAGAAAGGTGAAAAAAAAGCAAGAGAAATAAAATAGCTTCAGGCAATTAAATCATTACTTTTTAAGACGTTGTCAGTTGATATATATTTATTGTTTCTTTTTCTACTTGGTGTATCGGTTGTTTTTGTAACACACTGTTGCAGAGTACAGGAAAAGACTTTAGAATTCCCGACTTCACGTCCGAGCTTTTCTACATTTTTTAGAATAACTATGTAACATTCGCCACCATTTCTTTCGAAAAGGATGACGAATATTATTAAAACAAACTACAACACTGAAGTCTGAATGACTCCAGATAACAAGACTTGGCCATTTAATGTGATCGTCTAGCAAGGGTAGGACTCAACGTTATATTTAAGTAATAATTCAAATTCGTGATAATTGAGATTAGTTAACATATTTGGGAAACAAAGATGGTAAATAAAACACAACGGCTATACCCAAACAATCAGCTCTTTATTCAGAGTCTAAAAAAATGTAGGGGAAATCCTCATGCATAAAACATAACATAAAACATAAATCATTGCAGAACAGACAGTAATCAGGTTAATCAGAGCAACTTCAATAATACAATGAGAATAATAATCAAGCCAATTATGGCATCTTCAATAATATGATAAGAATAATAATCATGGCAAATATGTAACTAACTATGATCCTCATCATGGTCACGGCCACAGGGTATGTGAGTCATAACTATAAATATTGTATGGGCTAAGGAATTGAGAACACAGGTAAGACATGGAGGTCCAGCGGCGGCTCTGAAAAAATAAAAGAAAGTAACGACGTCAAAATAAAGTATATTCTTTCATGTCTTATAGCATATGAAGGTAACGGTTCGCTACCTATGGCAATGGAACCGGCCTACGATCCAGGTAGCTAAGAAATCTCATACAACAATATAGGAATGGTCAAGAATCCCGAGACCCCGATATACAAATTTCAGGTAATACAAACATATAGATAAATAGATAGCAGTATGAACCATAGAAATAAATAAAGAAAAGTGCTCACCAATGGATAAAACAGTAAATACTATAAATAATCAACAGTAAGGAAACAAAGACATAAATAGCAGCACGAAAACAAACATGAATAATCATAAGAAAACTTCTACAAAGATTACAAGAAAACCTTCAAATAAATAAACAAAGGATCTCTCATGACTTGATATAATAGTAACCATAGGTGAATAATAATCAGAATAACCGCAAGGAACATGATCATAAATCATACCAAGAAAAATACAAATTCAACAATAAGAAATATACATAATGATAGCAAGACAATAGAAGTAACTGAACAAAAGCTCTTTCATCACTCGATACAACATTATGGTGCTACACACAAAGGGCTTCATCCACTACTTCGTATCAAACATACTAGTAACACTACTAGTCAAGGATCTCATACGATACGTTTAAGTTGAATTTATTCAAGAAAGTGCGTGCAAAATTTAGTGCTGGTTCCTGTTGGACATCTAGAGGAAATATTTTTGTTGCCGTTGACGATTCAATTCGGAAAATTGTAGCCGAAACTGACTTGAACAGTATGTAAGTCAATTAACTGTTAAACTGTCATTGTGATTCGGAGTTGCGCGCCATGTTATACAGTTTTATCATTGTTGTTTCTTCTAGGTTATATTGCTTGTTTATTGCTCTTATATTTTTGTTTTTCTATTTTAAATTGAACTATTTTTTTCCTCTTTCCATTTAAAATCCTCATTGCGGTTTGAAGTTGCCCATTTTATTTATTTTTTTTTTTTTTGAAATATTTGATTACTTCAGCAATACTGTGTTTTGTATTGAATAATTTGTAGTTACTAACGTAAAGTGGGTGGGTATATTTATTTTTTTTTCTTAATATATGGGTATACAATGCCCTGCCTATTCATTGTTCATCATGTATCTCTTTTGTCGTTTTGGCTGTGATCGGATAATGTAGGATGCAGGATTCCAGGAGTCAAATATTTTATTTTGGTCATGTGAATGCTAGTTCATTGATGCTTCATTTTGAGGAAATTAAGAATGTGTTGATACAGCGGAGATTTGATGTATTTGGTTTGACGGAGACTTGGTTGAGTGAGCGAATACCTAGCGAAAACCTACTAATAGATGGTTATCGTTTTGTTCGAGTGGATAGAGATAGTCGAGGTGGTGGAGTTGGTGTTTATATAAAAAAATACCATAGAATTCAGTATTTTGAAAAATGAAAGTGATCAGGTCTGCTGCTATTGCGTTTGAGTGGCGGCGTTTTGGCTGTATTTTCGGTCATTTATAGGCAGCCCTCAAGTAGTTACACCTCATTTATAGATGGGTTTGAGGCGACAATAGTTGAATGATTCCAACGTCTGAGCATATTTTCTGTGTTGGGGATTTTAATATGGACTATCTTGTAAAAACTACTGCGGATATAAGGAGATTCTCGGCCGTTTTAGATGGCCTCGGCTTAGAACAAATAATTGATCAGCCCACGCGGACAACTTTAACTTCATCGACTTTGATTGATTACATAATTACCAGTAGTCCAAACCTAGTTATGAACTTTGGGGTGAGTGCGGTTCCAGAGATCAGTGATCATGATTTGGTTTATTGCGCTATCAATATAAAGGTTGAAAAAACTGGACCTATTTTTAAGACTTCAAGAGATTCAAACATTTGGATTATGTTAAATTTAAGTCAGATCTTACTTCTATACCTTAGAATAATATATATGATAGACCGACTGTAGATGGGAAAGTAGATTTCTTGACCTCGAATATAATAACATTGCTTGATATTCACGCCCCCATCAGAACATATCGAGTTTCCAAGGAATATGCGCCATGGCTCACAGACACCTTGAGAGATATTATTCGAATAAGGAATCAGGCTTTGTCCAGGTTCAAGAAGTCGAGACAAGTTGTTGATTGGAATACTTATAAAACTCTCAGGAATATGGTTGCCAAAGAGGTTAGAAGGGAAAGGATCAATTATTATAACATATATCTTGATAGGAATGGCACTTGGGCAGGTCTAGGTAGAATGGGTTTCAAAAAGCGTAAAAATATGAGTTTACCTAAGAGCATTGATAACGTGGAAAGTATTAATAATCATTTTCTTAACTCCATTCCTAACCTCCCCCCTGATATTGATCTTTTGGGTTTCTACCGTGATAGTGAAAATCGTGTAAATAATGATGACTTCAGCTTTACAACTGTAGACGAGATGGAGGTGCTTACAATAATAAGATCTATAAAGAGTAAAGCAGTGGGTAATGATGGTATCAATATATTAACTCTACACCTGTGTGTTCCCCATATTCTTACTCACATTACTCATATAGTGAACACCTGTATAAAAAATTCAATTTTTCCAAATCAATGGAAAAAAGCTCTTGTCCATCCAGTCCCGAAAAATACGAATCCGAAGGGCTTTAATGATTCTCGGCCTATCAGCATATTACCTACTCTATCTAAGATATTAGAGAGGATAATGAGTAGACAGCTATGGGTACATTTAGCTAGGAACAGTATTATTCTATCAGTCCAGTCCGGATATAGAGAGAATCACAGTTGTGTTACTGCTCTCTTGCACATCACTGATGATATAATAAGAGCGACAGATCAGGATAAACTTACTATTTTAACTTTATTGGATTACTCTAAGGCTTTTTATAGTCTTAATCACGAAATTTTTGATGCTGTTTCATATCACATTGGACTCCCTCCTGATGCAGTACTGTTTTTCCGCTCCTTTCTTGCTGAACGTTTTCAGGCAGTTTGTTATGGCCATAAATTGTCCACATTTCTGGAGGTTCTGAGGGGTGTACCACAGGGTTCGATTTTGGGACCAATTTTGTTCATTGTTTTCATCTCCCATTTCACGAAGTACCTAGTTTCCTGCTCGTCACATTACTATGCAGATGACGGCCAGCTCTATTTGTCCTTCTATCCTGATGAGGCCACTCAGGCCGTTGCTGCATTGAACTTCGATTTGAGTATAATACTCGAGATCTCTAGAAGGCATTGTCTGCATCTCAATGCAACTAAAACGGTAGCAATACTGTTCGGAAGGAGTAATGATAGATCGCGGTTTGAGGCTGTTGGCGATTCGGTGGTGATGGACGGAGAGAATATAGGCTTGTCACCGAGAGTCAAAAGTTTGGGTGTTTGGATGGATCAAGATCTTAGATTTACTGATCATGTTTCTGCCTGCTTGCAGAAAGCGTATGGGATGTTGAGGTTGGCTTATCAGAATCGAGAATTTTTGAACACGAAATTGAGAAGATTGGTTTGTGACTCAGTTGTTCTCTCACATTTGAATTATGCAGATGTCGTCTACAATCCCTGCTTGAGCGCCTCAGATAAAAATAGAATACAAAAGCTATAGAATTCTTGCCTACGACTCATTTTCGGGATAAGGAAATATGAAAGAATCAGTCACACTCTTGGTGTTGTCAACTGGCTGAATATGAGTAATAGAAGACATCTCCATTCCGCAATCTTATTCATGAAAATAATCAACACAGGAACCCCTCCATACCTGTACAATAAGATTACTTTTCGTTCTGATGTCCATAATTTGAACATTCGTTTCAAGGGCACCTTGACGCCACCTGTTTTCTCTACTGAGTTATTCAGGCGTTCGTTTTCCTATAAAGTGAAGAACTATAACCAACGATAACCGCTTTAAGCAATCACTTTTCAGGAAACTATTTGATGAACAATCAGGAGTATTGATATGGTAAATATATGTGGGGTTAGATTTTTGGATTTTTAGATTTAGAGGAAGAAGTAAATATTTTTGTTGATGTATATTCGTTATTGCTTGCACATATGATTTTTTTTAAGACAGCTCTTGTATGAATCTAAGGTTAGATAGAACAGTGCACTTATTGAGTTCACTGAATCTCGCCTTTACCTTCTTTTTAGATTTGATGTATTTTCATGTGTATGGATTTATTTTGAAGGAATAAAGACCTTTATTATTACACAGATCCTGGTCCTCGAAATTTTTGTGTTGAAAAATAGAGTGCGATGAATATAATTGCTTTGGCTACAATGAAGTAATTTTTGATGTAAGCTGAAAGTAGAGCCTTTTTTGTTATAGTTGCCATGCGAACTTCAAGATTTGCAATCTGAAATTGATGAAACTGCATGGCTGGTGAATGTCCTAGATAACCAGCAGTGTCAAACAAATAGAACAAAGCATTTCATGCACGAAAAAAGAAGGGTTATCCAAAACAACAAAGCATTTCATTCACAAAGAAAACAGAATCAAGGACAAGGGCTCAAATATCACCTAATAAATCATGAAAACCAATAAATATTTCATAATAACAGTATAAATCACAAACATTACAGAAAAATAATAAATTATCTGAAACAATCAAGTTCCCAATGCTATTCACCAACAAAGGTTGATAAAATGGAGAAACAACTAATAACATTTAAAATAGTCTGAGTTATACTTGCAAAATAGATTCTAGAGTCATTCAACGTAAGATGGCTTCATTTTTGAACTTACATAAAAGCACTAACTAATATCTTTGCGTTCAACTTACTCCACTCACAACTCAACTAACAATGGCCACCATCCATCTTGCATTGCTTTCTTCTCCCACTCGTTTGCGCAGCACGACGCTGACACGCGACAGTGAGTGCCGCACTCTTCTTCTTCTTCTTTCCCCTATTCTAACTATGGAATTTACTTCAAGGTTTGGCAGCCGCCAGTGGCGTAATAGTATAGGGTGGGATGAGAATTTGGTTTTTTGTATTGAAAAAACCTAGGATGATACAATCAAAATATTTTTTTCATTCATGTTACAGGATGATTTGTAAGAAATCACTTTATTGATTTGCTTAATGAATGTTTTCTGTCATTTTGATCCTTTTCCTCTTCGGTCAGCTCCGCAATATTGTCAAATCCAACTAAAATAACGGTCCCGAGAGTGAAAGCAGTTTTTTCTTTGTAATTGGGGTCCAATTCAACCTGCCAGTACTCGCTCTTCAGATGACGCTGAAAGTATATCTAGTGTGTCGTGTATTCTTGGAATGGGATAACAACCTTTTTCATGACGGTTGTCAACACAGAATCTATTGCTGTCATCCTTATTTTTGACCAGAACTGCAGGTGTCTCGTCTCTCTTAGCAATGGGTAGTCTTCGCAGATGTTGGCGAAGGGGTCGCAGGGAAGGAATTTGAGGATATCTTTTTCAGACGCCTCTTGCAGAGTTCTATGCTTAGTGCATCGCTCTTAGAATAAGTGAGTTCCTCAGATTTTGCTGTGTCGAGGAGTTCTTCTAATTCTATATTCGCATGACTTTTCCATATTTTGCTCCATAAGCGATATACATAGACCAAATAATTGAATGTCTCAATTCCAACCTAGACACATGTAACATTGTGCCCCTAGAACGCAATCTGAAAATATGCAGAAATTGACAGCCATGATTTTTGCAAAGCATCTCCTCCCATCCTCGTCCTCACATGTAGCTCAAGGCAGAAAAATAATGTTCTGAAGGCAAGAGCTTAAGTATCAAAGGTGGCCTTCGATCAGAAATTTGAATAGGGAACGCACACGAACTTATGTGCTGAAAAGCTGTCAGTCAGTATAAGGCCACTAAGGCCATCAGTAAAACAACATGAAGCTCACATTTATCTACCTTCATCAGTTTGTATAAAGGGTAAGTTAAGTCATACCTTGACTAAGCTAAAAATGTTGGATGAGGTGCAATACTCCGCTTTACAAAACAATATGAGCACCAGTGGAATCATATGAGAGCGACGGAGAGGTATTCATCAATACTATAGTAGGTACCTTGAATCAACAACGACTCAACTTCTTTCTTGAATTGTCTCAGATTCAATGATCTGATTATGTTAGGTAAATGATTGTAGAGCTTCGTTCCTAAGTAAGAAGGTGTTGATTCGTACTTTGTTGTATGATGTCGAGAAATGCATAAATCATTTCCATGCCTGGATTCATAATTGTGAAAATCTGAACATTTTGTCAAATATTGTATATTTTTATGAATGTACAATAAGCAGTTTAAAATAATAATACATAGAAATGTCCGGATTTTAAGTATGTTAAATAGTGGACGGCAGGAATCGAAAGGTTTAAGATAAAAAATGAGCCTTAAAATATTCTTTTGACAGATGAAGACACGGCCTACCCCAACCGATGACCCCCTCAGAACTACACTATAATTCAGGTGGCTGTATACCATACTGTAATATATGTATACCCAATAAAGCATCTACAGGGAGAGCACTTTTGAGTCTCGATATGGCATAAAAGGATTCGTTCAACCTTTTAACAAATTTCATCAATTTGATAAATCCATCTAAGGTTGTTATCAACATAAATGCCAAGGAATTTAACACAAGGTGGACTCAAGATACCCCTCGGAATGGTGAAATAGTACAGAATCATTAGACGGAGTTGTGCGGTTTTGGAACTTGAGAATGTGAGTTTTGGTCAAATTTATAATCAAGTTGTTACGATGACACCAATCTTTGAAAGATTGGATTACAGATTCACACATTATCTTTAGTTCCTTCAGACTTCCTGCTTTAATTGCAATCGAGGTGTTGTCCGCGAAGAGTATCAGGATGCAGGATAAAATGTGGTCAGGTGAATCGTTCACAAATAGAATAAATAAAAGAGGTCCAAGAACCGAACCTTGAGGAACTCCAAAGTTGGTTTGGTATTCTCTGGAATTGGAATCATTGAGCCGGACGTAAATTCTCCGATCACTCAGAAAGCTCTTTACCCATTCTAGAAAAATCCCTCTAAAACCCAATTGATACAGCTTTTCCAATATAAATTCATGCTGCAAAGTATCAAACGCTCTAGAAAGATCAAAGAATATCCCCGCCCTCTGAGCACCTTCATCCATAGAAGAATACACGAACTCCAGAAACTCACAGCAAGCGGTCTGAGTTGATCTTCCACATCTAAAGCCATGTTGACAACTTGAACAGAATTGAAAATTTTTCAAGGTAATTGTATATTCTTCCGTAGATTACCTTTTCGCATATCATAGACAATTGGCTGAGGATGGAAATAGGGCGGTAATTAGCAATATCATGAATATCATCACTCTTGTGAATTGGTATAATCTTTGCTACTTTAAGGATAGATGGAAAGATGCCTGTCGAAACAGATTCATTGATGAGAAATTATATATGTTCAGATATCAAAGGAGACAGAAGTTTCAAAATTTTCGGATAAATCAAATCCGGACCCACGCTGTCATCAGCCTTCAGGTTGCCAATGATGCATGAAATCTCACTAGACGTCACTGGGAAGAAGAAAAATTGTAAGGTAGCAACGATGCATGGTACATGAGTTGGAAAGAGCACCACCATAGTGAGCGGCGAGCATGGACTCTTCAGCAACCGAGAAATACTCAGCGAAAATTTCTGCCACATCTTGGGGATCAGAAACAAACTTCTCATCGACATGTAGGATAATTTGCTTACCCCTATCCGCCCTAAGCCCCAATTCACTGTTCACCATTTTCCAGACGATCTTGTTCGGATTTGTCGTTTTCAATAGAAGGTTCATGTTGAATTCCAGTTTGGAGCGTTTAATCAACTGATCATACTGTGACCTAGCAGATTTATAAAGCTCTCTGGCTTCATGTGTTCTCATGTTTAGAAAAATTTTATGAATATTTTTGAGCTGATCTCGTACTCTCAGTATTGAAGGATTGATCCAAGCGGATTTATGCACAGTATCGGGACGGAGAGGTATCAAGGGGCATGAAACCTCAACCGCCGATTTCAAACTGTTAAACTCCTGAAATCTGTTCTCGACTGATAGGGAAGAATGAACAACGTCAAAGCTTTCGCCTGAAATAAGAGAAAAAATATTATTCATTTTATTTGGGGACATTATCCTACCAAGACTTCTGTCATGGACAACAGAAGGCTCGGAATGCAAACATTCCACAATAATGACCCTGTGATCACTTATAAGCGGATCAAAAGACCTGGAACTGAAAGAATTCATATCTGCGTTTGTTATGAGATAATCTACTTTGGTATGAGAAGCATGCCTATTTTTGTTGGTGAAAACCCTTGTAGGCTCCATGGATTTACCCTCCAAGTTGAAGCCCACAAAAAGATGAACTAATATTTTTCTGCGGGGATAATCGACAGAAAGAAGGTCTACATTCAGACCTCCGCACAGAAAAAATATGCTTGAAATTGAGCAACAATGAGATACAACATATTCAATAGTTTTCATGAACAAACTCTAGTCACCAGAAGGTGGTCGATATACACTCAGTATACAATATGTGGTCTTACCGAGTTTGATTTTAACAGCACACATCTCACACTGCAGTTCAACTGAGAATTTAACAACATTTATGCTTTGCACAAGAAGGTTCACAATCCACTTTTAACATCTTTGACCGGGAAGTATAATCTTCTCAATCGAGGTTTTTCTCTAATACTCTTAGGACAAGTAATAAAGGAAATGTTTACAGTTGATTTCTCTGAAATTGAACCTAAAAGATAAGGTCATTAAAACTCAACTAGAATGTATTCGATAGTATGAAACTAACGGCCAGTTTCTGAAAGGATGATCAAACCTCATGTCAACTAACACAACTATCATCTTGACAGAGATGTCAAATCAATTTGAGTTTCCGAAAGGATGTTCAGTGCATATTTAACTAATCTATGATCATTTTCAGTTGACATGAGGCGACCCTGTTGCCAGACTGTCCAACCACAGATTCTCCGATAAAAACTAATATTCTGTGATTAAAGAGGTTAAGATATCAGTGTTTTGTGGTTAAGATTTTGAAATTATCCGATAACTGATGTTTGATGTTTAAATTTTAACACCCTTATAATTTTCCTCAAGTGACAATAAAAAAATACCTGGTTGAACTTGCTTACAACTGTTTCTTCCGATAGATTGCATTTATGAATCCTTTAGCGGCTTAACTGTACCTGTGTATCAAGTCGTATCTGGTGTATTAAAATACAGATGCTGTTTTTCAACTGAAAAATTTATCATCAATAGGTCAATAAAATGTAAAATATCGTTTTAATTTGAAGTATTCAAAATAATTGAGCAAACAACCTTGTTCATACATCATTCAATTTTATTATTTTATCACAGTACACAGAAGTAAAAACAATGAAATGAAATTTGGTGTAATTGGATTTTTAGAATGTTTTCAGTCTATAAATAAGAGTAGATTAGAATATAAATTTATTTGAGCTATTGTAACAACTGTTCCTCAACACACTACTTCTACTTCATAGGATTTTTGTGACGGATTGTATGACCTTTGATCCGAGTCTTCTTCCACAATTATTATTGAACATTGAAATGTGTTGAAACTAACGAAGATCTGACTGATATATTGTTACGTTTTTCCTCAGCGAATTAGAAAAACACTACAAGTCTTCTTTAAACTAATTTATATTCACACTTAACTAACAATAATCAATAATTTATATACACAATTTATTTACAGAATTTCACCTGTTTATTCGTCGGCAAGTTCTATACATGAATGAATCCATGAATCGGCTTCAGTCATTTATATCCGGCGCTGTTTCTTCTAGAAGTTACCAGAAAGATGCTTCACATTCCAGAGTATTCGTCGCGGCCTCTTGATGTCTCATAAATATGCCATCATTAAACGTTTTTATGTGACAGCTTTATGGCGAGCGGTCCCTTTCATGTTTCTTAATCCCTTTGTCGGCGCATGAAGCGCTGACGCAGCAGTAATTAGACGGTTCATATTCGGTTTTGTTACAATATTTTCATCATTTGTAGAAGTATTTGGGGGATCATCTGGGAAGTTCTCTCCGATATCAAAGTCTGCTACATCTTCATTATGAACTAATGCCAAATTGTCTACACATCCAATCACGTTCGGAAATGAACTTATAGAATAAAATTCTGATTTGATTCTATTCCGTTCATCCTCTGTTCTTGGCATAGATATGAACTGGGGTCGAAGTTCAGCAATGACTCTAGATACTTTTTTAATTATTCTACATGCTGTAGTTTTATGGACCCTTATATGGTCAGCTACTGTTATTTGGAATGCTCCTGTTGCAAAATAGGTTATTGTTAGAAGTACTTGTTCCAAGGCAGTGACTGATTTGTTCCTTGATGTTAAGGGCTTTATTTTATCCTCTATCATATTCAGAAGTAATGTTATAATATCCTTGGACAGTCTATACCTATTTTTGAATTCCACATCATTGTAGAAATCAAAAGGGTTCATTCTTTTCCTAAGAGTTCGTGGCCTTGGGTTCTCATCTTCGCTAGAATTACTAGACATGCTTATATCCAAGCTGATATCCATAATTATTATCTAAATAATATAGTCTACAATAAAAAAATAGATTCACCAATTGTTGCAAAAATGCTTGTTTTTTCAGAGAAAACTAAATTATTAACGAAAACATATTACATCGCAAAATTGGGCAAAAATAAATGCCTTTTCATAAAAAATGATATATTCAAGACTATTAAATTATTTTCATACATACCGATAAAATTAAGATTTCCTTGGAAAATACATAGATTTCATTCATAAACAAGGTTTCTTTCAAGTTAATTCGCCAAACAACACCGATTAGTTGACAAGTTCTTTGACACTAGTTTGACCACTGATTTAGCCTTAATTTGCGTTTCGGAAACTCAAAATGACGATTGACATACAATTTACCTGAAATATTTGACCACTGTGTCAACTGACAGCGTGGTCAAATTAACCTAGTTGACTATCCTTTCAGCAACTCAAATGGCAGTTGACCATAGATTTAACAGCTGATTAGTTGATTTCTATGATGATCATCGTTTCAGAAACCGGCCGTAAAACTTTCAGAGTGATCAATTTGAACTTTGAAAACCCATAGACTTAGATTATAGTTCAGTCAATCTGTACATTTGGTGCGGGTATAATTACCCGCTCGATGAATTTTGGTACACTTGTTGAAAATGATGTAACTAAGCTACCTTTGCGATGGCCTCGCTAAAATGTTAGCGGTTTTTTGAAAAACTCAAAAAAACTCAAAAAAAAGTAAAAAAAATGCATTTTTCTCGAATTGTATGCATCGTACAGAAAATTTTATTGAACAAAAAATGTAGAAGACGTTGCGATCTACATTTTTTGTCATTTTTGCAATGCTGCACGACTAAAAGCGCACAAAGTAGGTGGCGCTAAAGTATCAAAAAAAGTGTTTTTCATGTTTTTCGCCCTGAAAATGTTGTTTTAATGCAAAACTTTAAATGTAAAAGTTGTTTCTTACATTATTATCAACAACTTTTATTTAAACATTTTTTTCGTACAACTTACCATTTACAAGTTATAGTAATACTTAGCGCTGCATATACAGCACTGTTCTGCTAACGGTAGTTTTCTCGGTCCTATTGTGACAAAACCGAATTAAACGTTTACTTGAAAATTAAAACTCAAATAATGACTTTAATTGAATTGTTGTTTGTTTCCCTTATCCAAATTTTCAAAACCTCTTCAAAAATCTGTTTAATTGATGACATTTTTTAAAAAATGAAAAACAAAACTGAAAAACATTAAAAATAGTCTTTGTTAATAACATTGAGAGTTCAACAAAATAATTCATAACAGAATGCGACTCAAAAAATCAAATAATGGATAATACTTGCCAAAAAAAAATTAAAATTTTATTTATTAAAGTTTAATTGCTAAGAAAAATTAAATTAGTAATCTTGATTTAAACGTGCACTACCGATGTGTACTCATACTGCGTACAACAGTATATTTGGATTTTTCATTCTTCTGCAAGCTGCAGCTTCAAAATGGTGACATGTACTAAAATAATGTTTAAATAAAAGTTGTTGATAATAATGTAAGGAACATCTCTTACATTCAAACTTTTGCATTAAAACAACATTTTCAGGGCGAAAAACATGAAAAACACTTTTTTTGATACTTTAGCGCCACCTACTTTGTGCGCTTTTAGTCGTGCAGCATTGCACCAATGACAAAAAATGTAGATCCCAACGTCCTCTACATTTTTTGTTCAATAAAATTTTCGTTACGATGCATACAATTCGAGAAAAATGCATTTTTTTACTTTTTTTTGAGTTTTTTTGAGTTTTTCAAGAAACCGCTAACATTTCAGCGAAGCCATCGCAAAGGTAGCTTAGTTACACCATTTTTAACAAGTGTACCAAATTTCATCGAGCGGGTAATTATAACTCGTGTCTAGACACACACATTACAGTTTGCCTCCGTTTGTATCCGCATGCACAGAGAGTTACCAGGCAAATTTGAATTCCCGTGATACCTATATCATTATGAAAAGTGAAACGAATTGAACTACTTACTATCTTACTCATAGAAATAGTCCAAAAGATGATATTTTGAAACTCCCCAAAGTTAATAATAGTTGAAAGAGTCTCTATGCTTTACCTGGAAAGTATATTAAACAATGAATACGGTTGTACTATTGCATCATACAGTGAAATCGTAAAAGTTTCTTAAAAGAACACCTTTTCCACAAAAGAGTGTAGGTACAGGGTATTTCTTAAAATTGTTGTGGCAATATCATTTTGACATTTTTAAATGGCCCTATTAGGTATAGTATATATAATATTTGTTTCATTTGGAAAGTTCTATAGATACATTTCAACAACATTGTCTTATTTTCGGTTCGGTAAACATTGGCCATTGAAAAATTGACTTTTTTTTTAACTCTGTCCTCCTGTAAAATCAATACTGTTAAGCTAAAAGGAAATTGGTTTTCATGTCCAGATGTTGGTCTCTGAGCTTCGATAACAAGGTCATAATATGGCCACATATTTACCACTAACAGCCTAAAGGTATAATATATACGTAGGTATTTAATGGTAAAATAATGTATTTTCAATGAACTTCACAATTCTGAGGAGGTAATTTGACAATTTTTCCACCGTGAACTGATTTAATCTTGATGGTTTGGCTGCTTTGATACTCAACCATTTTCCTTCGAAACGGGTTCGAAAGAATGGTAATAAGGTAGGTACAAAAAAAGCACTTTAATATCCATGAAAATATTTATTGCAAAATATATAACGAATAAAAATTATTATTAATTAACCACTCTGTTTGTAGTAAATTAATTGAAATTTCATTTACTTCATCATTAGTTGGGTTTGATAAACCACAACTTTCGTTTTATGCGTTCTATACAGGTTCCTTTGAACCGGAATATTCTTATTATAGTGAATATGAATATTATTCGAGCCTGTGGCTACTGTTTGAATATTCCGTCATTGTTGTGCCTGTATAGAGTGTAATGTCGGTCTAATCCGAGCTACCATATTTTTCAGAGGTAAAAGCTCCTCCATAGTACTAATTCCTTTTACATTTTCAAGGTTTCCTTGCCCCGAAGAAGCCAATAAGTAGAAACACGTGTCAGCAAGTACCTACTAATCTCAATTTTTTCTGCAGATCTGCATTTCTGCGGAATCACCCACGAATAATTCCATCTCAACTGTATTTAAATCTCCGCACTAAACTATTTCGCTATTATAAACGTGTTAAAAATGAATTCACTTATATAAAATAATATATATAATAATTAATACCTGGGTGAAACCTTTTTACATGTCTTATTAAATTACAATATTTCACAAAAAATTCACCACAAACATTGCAACTTGCTTTTGGCGGATTAGTTCGCTTTGGAATTATAGCAAAATTATTTGAAATAAAATATGAGTTGATTACAATTCTGAATGTTAACAATTAGAAGAAAGAGGAGGGTCAAGCCCAAAAGTGTAGGCAAATTCTGACCTGATATAATTTATTTTTGCGCAACTCTTCCCAAAAAAGTAATATGATCCTATGAATTTGAATTAAAATTGAATACGTTATATTATAGCCCAAGGTTCAAGATTTGGTCAGTAAAATATCTTCATAAGGTAATATTCAATTTTCGACATGCGATATCCCAATATTTATGAACCGGCGTTAACAGAATCAAAAATCATATTCTCATTTTCAAATTGATGTATCAGGTTAGAAATTTCAAGCCCCGTATCTCAAAAAACAAATATTTCTAAATTTAATATTCACCAGGATGGATTTTTTTCAAGTGGGTTCTGAAAGTCCTCTTGGAAAAGAATTTTTTTCGCAGGTTTTGCAGAATGTTTCCATGATATCCCACTAAACCGCCAGTCAACGGTTCATCGCAACTCACTGCGCATGCGGATACAAACGGAGGCAAACTGTAATGTGTGTGTCTAGACACGAGTGTAATTATACCGTCAAAACGATTTATTTTTCGACAGATTGACTGAACTATTATATCAAACTAGAAACATCATTTTTTATATCAACTCATCAATAATAATTTCGACGTGGAGATTAATTTCAAAATGAATAAAGAATCTTTGCACAGAATATTATGCAAATTAGTGAAGGGAGCTGAATCTGAAAAAACTTATGTTGTCATTGCTTACCTCAAACAATAACGCAGCGACCAATCTATGTTTATTTACAATAAATTGCCACTAAAATCTGAAGAACTCTCGAATAACATAATCCAATTAAGTTAATTAAATTCACTCAAGAGTTCAGAAACATTCGCAATCGTTATGTAAAACAATTAAGCCAAATCCGTGTTAAGTTTATGCATTACAACCTCAAAACTGCAAACAAAAGATAAAATTTCCATAACCTGTAGATTTACCGGAATTCGGGATGGCACAAACTGCAACGCCTCAGACTCAAAGCAAACAGCTCATTGAAATTTATGATAGAGTGACTTTCACCAACACGCCATCTGAACTTCACCTGATAGATCTAATTTCTGTTGAACAGCTATCTAATATATGGTATAAAAAATGCTTACAGTTACCGATATTGCCTAACTAGTGTTAATCGATTCCCCAGATAGTTATAAGCAATTGCCCTCAGAACAAAAAACATCCACAATCGCCGAGATTCGGAACTCCACTTCGAACAACCACAGATAAAGGGAAATAATAAGAGTCGTTTTTGATCAACGAATTAAATAACTTGGTAGGTAGGAATTATAGCATATCATCCAGCTGCCAAAGGCATGCTCGAAAGAATCCATCGTCAACTTAAGGCAGCGATCAAAGGCAACAAAAACGATCGATTTGCTGAAACACTCCTAGCTATCCTCCTTGAGCTACTAGGAGTTTGGTGAGAGAAATTGAGAACTAGCACAGAAGAGTTGATATCTATACGGAGAACCACTTATATTATTGACCGAAGAGTTCCTAGATAACAGAAGTTTAAATGAAAGAGAAGGTACAACCGACTTTATTCCAAATCTATGGAGACAAACAAGAAAAATCAGACCAACTGAAGGAAGCCACCAATGAGAACTAGGAAGCTTCATTCGCAGAGACTTGACAACAGGACCTTCAGTTTTCGTCCGCCAAGACGAAAAACATGCATTCAGAATCTATACGAAGAACGTTTTAGTGTGAAAGGAAAAACAATTCGTACTAAAAATAAATAATTGAAAAACACTGTAGAAAAAAACTGAATAATAAAACCAAACAGACGATTGACAAGAGAGTGTGCCAGAAATTCATCAATTTCACCAGAAGGAATCGAGATAATTTCCACAAATCGAAATTCAACAATTAAATCATTTCAAGAAAATAAAAATCGACAAGTAAATTTTAATTTCAAATTGAATTAAATTATTCTGAACAAATATAACGGAACAGGAATTTCTAAAATATTAGGAAGAAATATCAATGTGCTACATTTCTCTTGGTGGAACTAAATTTGGGGCGATTAAGTATGAGAGACCGATTCCATAAACCGAAATCATGGGTCGTTTTCTTAAGAAGAAAATAATCGTTTCAGATTACAGAACAACAAAGGCCACTCAAGTCACGTCATCCAAGGGCAAAGGCTAGAACCGACTTCGAAGACACCCAGACATCCTTGCCCCGAGACTAATCATATTTTCAGGTCAAGCACAATTGAAAGACCTACCCTCAAGAGAACTTAAACTTAGGTGATAGGTTATGCGCCTGGGAGCTAAAGCGATGAACACAAGGTGACAGGCATAGACTACCTATAGATAGGCAACTCTGGCATGAATTTTGGTCCCGATTTCGAGAGCTCAACTTACAGCGCCATCTTTAGTTATTCCACACTTTATTACAGATTCCATTCGCACAACGTTTTGTCTTGTAGCGTCTCTAGGGCATTTTATATGAGTTATCATAGGATTCCATTCAAGCGCAGGTTGAATCCCATACTTTTATTAGATTTGAAACCAAATACATTTTAAATTACCATTATTTTAATCTGCTGTAGGTTGTCACAATTTCAATAAATAAATATCATTTGATCAGAAAATTATGACAATTTACAGCAGATCAAAAGAATTATGGTCATTTCAAATATATCTGCCCTTCAAATCGAAGAACATACTAATCTGAATGAAAGGAAATAAACAAAAATAAACTTTGAAAATATATATAATGCAGTATATAATCAATTAACAAAAATTTCAATATCGAGGGAAAGAATAAACGAACCAACAATAATTATGCAACAATTACTTATCAAATTATGAAAAATACATTAAAAGAATAAATTAGAATTTTAGTGACAAATATATCAATTTAAGCATGAAATACATTAGATTTATTCTTTTATGACAGAAACAATTTCTTGAAGTCTATTTTCTTTTAGATACTTTTTTGGGATGCCATCTTCATTATTGGATCATAAGATCTTATTGTTTTTTCCCGTTCTGTTAAGAATACTAATGAAGGTATACTAAGATTTAGAGCCAAAGCTGAAATTCCATGAATTTGGCGTTCCAACGGTAAA
>JARTUT010001828.1:0-90781 GCA_030674115.1 Micraspis discolor | reverse complement strand
AATTAGCGCGAAAATAGAGCCTGAAATGACGATTTTCAAAGGCATATTTGAGGTGTTTTTCTTGCGATTCGTGAACCGCGGGTGCTGTCTAAAGATTCGGAATCTCCTGTAGATTCTTATTCGAGTGCTTGGAAAACGCAAAATATCTTCCACCGCCCATATCGAGCGAAAAATTGATGCCGTATTTTTAAATTTGGAGCTCGCGTTCGGCTATCATCGGAATCGTATGATAAAATATGACACTTGTCCTCGAATTATCGAGAAAATTGCTGAATTTGGAATGAAAATCCCCGGCCTAGACTCGCTACTTGGATGTGGAAATTGGTACCCAGAGATGGGAAATTTCACGTAGATTCGTTTTCTACCCATCGCGGGGCGATTGATATCGTTTTCGACCGGCACGGAGGGAAAACGTAGGTGCGGTTTTTGACGTTTCTCGGTACTCGCGGGTCGAAAAATTGCCGTTTTACATGCATAATTTTCGTATAGATTTCGAGGGGCTCCGCGGTCCGTACCGGTACCACATTATGAGGAATGTCTTTTTCTTGAAAAAGCGACCGATCTCGGCCGGAAGAAATGGCCCCGTTCGTCCGTGAGATCTTCCCCTTGGGGACAGTTTTGGCGATTTCGCGAAAATGGCCGATTTCGCGATTTTCGTTTGAAAATTTCCGGGCACTTTAAGAGCGCCCGGGGTTTTTCTTGGTCGCTTCTCCTAGAGGAGGATTCGCCTTTTCGATCTTTTTTAAGATTCCCTCTCGAGCGGCCCTGCGGGTATCAAGGAAAGCTTCGCTTTCCGGGTCCCTGACAGGACCACCTGTCAAAATTTTCTCTGGTTCCCGATCTTATCGTTTTAATATATTAGACTAGTAAGCGGGTAGATCAATAGGCCCGTAGATCCATAGGCCAGTAGTTCAATAGGCCAGTAGTTCAATTGGCCCATGGATCAATATAGACCATAGATCAATATAGACCGCAGATCAATAGGGCCCATACATCAATGAAGCGCGCAGAAACACGAAACACGTCAAATTACCCGTTGAAAGCGAAAAAGCTAGAAAGAACTGGAAAAAACACGGAGAAACGCGAAAAACACGAAGGAATCCGAAGAAACACGAAAGAAACCGAAGTTATACGAAAGAAACCGAAATTACACGAAACAACGCGAGAAAACACGAAAGAACACCAAGTAACACAAAAACTCTAAAGGAACCTGAAAAAAACCCGAAACACAAAAGTACTTGTAAATTGCACACCCCGTATATCACCCGATCGTAAACTTATTCTAAATTGCACACCCTGTATGACATTTTATCGAAATCCGCTCCCATTCGCGAGAAAACTTGAAGGAGAATGCATATGAGACACTCAGTATACAATTGATTAGCAGTGAAAAAAAAAAAAAAATATCGTTGTAACTCCATCTATTCGAGTTCAGTAATTACCACGAAGGAAGTATCAAAATTATTCTATGGAGCTCCTATGTAACACCCCGTATATGTTTCGAAGATAATTTTTCCGTAAAAAAACCCGAAGGAACACAAAAAACTTGAAAAAACTGGAGAGCTCGCAAAAAAACAGAAGAACTTGTAAAGTGCTCACCTCGTATATCACCCGATCGCAAATTCATTGTAAATCGCACACCCTGTTTGACATTTTACCGAAATTAGCTTTCACACGTGAAAAAACATGATGAAAAATGCATATGGGACACCCAGTATATAATTGATTTCCAGTGGGTGCTTTCATCATAAGAAACAAACCGAAAGAATATCGTTTTAACTCTATCGTTTCAAGTGCGGTGCATTCCACGAAGAAAGAACCCGACGAAACACGGAAAAACTTGAAAGAACCCGAAGTACCACGAAAGAACGAAAAATATCCAAAGGAACCGAAAAAACCCCGAAGGAGCACAAAATCATCGAAAGCGCGCAAAAAAACTCGAAGGAAAGCTTAAAACACCGAGGAAGCACAAAAAACCGAAAGCGTGCAAAAAATAACGAAAGAACTTTTAAATTGCACACCCTGTATATCAATCGATCGCGAAATCATTGTTAATGGCACACCCTGTATGAGATTTCATTGAATTAAGCTCCCTTACGCGGAAAAGCACAAAAGCTGGAGAAAAACTCTGGTGAATGTCAGCGCTACTCAGATCTGACACCCTGTATATGAATCGAATATATTTTATCGAATTAAGATCCAAAACTCCCCGAAACATTACAAAGACTCGAATTTGCGTAAAAAAAGTCAAATTAACTTGTAAATTGCACACCCCGTATATCACCCGATCGCAAATTCAAAGTGAATCGCACACCCTGTATGACATTATACCGAAATCAGCTCCCATTCGCGAGAGAACTTGAAGAAAAATGCATATGGGACACCCCGTATATAATTGATTCGCAGTGGGTGCTTTCTTCATAAAAAACAAATCGAAAGAATATCGTTTATAACTCTATCGTTTCGAGTTCAGTGCATTCCACCAAGAAAAAAACCGACCAAATACGAAAAAACGCGGAAAACATGATAGAACCCTAAGTAACACGAAATCTCTCGAAGAAAGAATCTGGTGAAAATCAGTGCTTTCCATAAGCACAGCCTGTATAGCGATTTTTTCAAGATAGCACAGCCTGTATAGCGATTCATCGCGATCTGTGTGCATTCTTCAAGGACGAAAATGAATTAGCGCGAAAATAGAGCCTGAAATGACGATTTTCAAACGCATATTTGAGGTGTTTTTCTTGCGATTCGTGAACCGCGGGTGCTGTCTAAAGATTCGGAATCTCCTATAGATTCTTATTCGAGTGCTTGGAAAACGCAAAATATCTTCCACCGCCCATATCGAGCGAAAAATTGATGCCGTATTTTCAAATTTGGAGCTCGCGTTCGGCTATCATCGGAATCGTATGATAAAATATGACACTTGTCCTCGAATTATCGAGAAAATTGCCGAATTTGGAATGAATATCCCCGGCCTTGACTCGCTACTTGGATGTGGAAATTGGTACCCAGAGATGGGAAATTTCACGTAGATTCGTTTTCTACCGATCACTGGGCGATTTATATCGTTTTCGACCGGCACGGAGGGAAAACGTAGGTGCGGTTTTTGACGTTTCTCGGTACTCGCGGGTCGAAAAATTGCCGTTTTACATGCATAATTTTCGTATAGATTTCGAGGGGCTCCGCGGTCCGTACCGGTACCACATTATGAGGAATGTCTTTTTCTTGAAAAAGCGACCGATCTCGGCCGGAGAAATGGCCCCGTTCGTCCGTGAGATCTTCCCCCTTGGGGACAGTTTTGGCGATTTCGCGAAAATGGCCGATTTCGCGATTTTCGTTTGAAAATTTCGGGCACTTTAAGAGCGCCCGGGGGGTTTTTCTTGGTCGCTTCTCCTAGAGGAGGATTCGCTTTTTCGATTTTTTTTAAGATTCCCTCTCGAGCGGCCCTGCGGGCCGCAAGGAAAGCTTCGCTTTCCGGGTCCCTAACGGGACCACCTGTCAAAATTTTCTCTGGTCCCCGATCTTATCATTTTAATATATTAGACTAGTAAGCGGGTAGATCAATAGGCCCGTAGATCCTTAGGCCCGTAGATCCATAGGCCAGTAGTTCAATAGGCCAGTAGTTCAATTGGCCCATGGATCAATATAGACCATAGATCAATATAGACCGCAGATCAATATAGACCATAGATCAATAGGGCCCATACATCAATGAAGCGCGCAGAAACACGAAACACGTCAAATTACCAGTTGAAAGCGAAAAAGCTAGAAAGAACTGGAAAAAACACGGAGAAACGCGAAAAAACACGAAGGAATCCGAAGAAACACGAAAGAAACCGAAGTTATACGAAAGATACCGAAATTACACGAAACAACGCGAGAAAACACGAAAGAACACCAAGTAACACAAAAAATCTAAAGGAACCTGAAAAAAACCCGAAACACAAAAGTACTTGTAAATTGCACACCCCGTATATCACCCGACCGTAAACTTATTGTAAATTGCACACCCTGTATGACATTTTATCGAAATCCGCTCCCATTCGCGAGAAAACTTGAAGGAGAATGCATATGAGACACTCAGTATACAATTGATTAGCAGTGAAAGAAAAAAAAAACAAAAGAATATCGTTGTAACTCCATCTATTCGAGTTCAGTAATTACCACGAAGGAAGTATCAAAATTATTCTATGGAGCTCCTATGTAACACACCGTATATGTTTCGAAGATAATTTTTCCGTAAAAAACCCGAAGGAACACAAAAACCTGAAAAAACTTGAGAGCGCGCAAAATAACAGAAGAACTTGTAAAGTGCTCACCCCGTATATCACCCGATCGCAAATTCATTGTAAATCGCACACCCTGTATGACATTTTACCGAAATTAGCTTTCACACGTGAAAAAACATGATGAAAAATGCATATGGGACACCCAGTATATAATTGATTTGCAGTGGGTGCTTTCATCATAAGAAACAAACAGAAAGAATATCGTTTTAACTCTATCGTTTCAAGTTCGGTGCATTCCACGAAGAAAGAACCCTACGAAACACGGAAAAACTTGAAAGAACCCGAAGTACCACGAATGAACGAAAAATATCCAAAGGAACCGAAAAAACCCCGAAGGAGCACAAAATCACCGAAAGCGCGCAAAAAACTCGAAGGAAAGCTTAAAACCCCGAGGAGCACAAAAAACCGAAAGCGTGCAAAAAATAATGAAAGAACTTTTAAATTGCACACCCTGTATATCAATCGATCGCGAAATCATTGTTAATGGCACACCCTGTATGGGATTTCATTGAATTAAGCTCCTTACGCGGAAAAGCACAAAAGCTGGAGAAAAACTCTGGTGAATGTCAGCGCTACTCAGATCTGACACCCTGTATATGAATCGAATATATTTTATCGAATTAAGATCCAAAACTCCCCGAAACATTACAAAGACTCGAATTTGCGTAAAAAAAGTCAAATTAACTTGTAAATTGCACACCCCGTATATCACCCGATCGCAAATTCAAAGTGAATCGCACACCCTGTATGACATTATACCGAAATCAGCTCCCATTCGCGAGAGAACTTGAAGAAAAATGCATATGGGACACCCCGTATATAATTGATTCGCAGTGGGTGCTTTCTTCATAAAAAACAAACCGAAAGAATATCGTTTATAACTCTATCGTTTCGAGTTCAGTGCATTCCACCAAGAAGGAAACCGACCAAATACGAAAAAACGCGGAAAACATGATAGAACCCTAAGTAACACGAAATCTCTCGAAGAAAGAATCTGGTGAAAATCAGTGCTTTCCATAAGCACAGCCTGTATAGCGATTTTTTCGAGATAGCATAGCCTGTATAGCGATTCATCGCGATCTGTGTGCATTCTTCAAGGACGAAAATGAATTAGCGCGAAAATAGAGCCTGAAATGACGATTTTCAAAAGCATATTTGAGGTGTTTTTCTTGCGATTCACGAAAAGTGGTAGGTATCTAGAGATTCGGAATCTCCTGTAGATTCTTATTCGAGTGCTTGGAAGGCGCAAACAATCTTTCACCGGCCATATCGAGCGAAAAATTGATGCCGTATTTTCAAATTTGGAGCTCGCGTTCGGCTATCATCGGAATCGTATGAGAAATTCTGACATTTTGCCTCATTTCACCGTATAAATTGCCGAATTTCGAATGAAGAATTCGCGGCCTTGACTCGCTACTTGGATGTGAAAATTGGTACCCAGAGATGGGAAATTTCACGTAGATTCGTTTTCTACCGATCGCGGGGCGATTTGTATCGTTTTCGACCGGCTAGGAGGGAAAACGTAGGTGCGGTTTTTGACGTTTCAGAGAAGTCGGGAGTCTAAAAATTGCCGTTTTAAATGCATAATTTTCGTATAGATTTCGAGGGGCTCCGCGGCTGAGCTCGTAGCCACGCATGGGGACGTTCCTCGTCCAGAAAAAGCGACCCCTCCCCTCGAGATGCTCCGGCTTCATAGGAGTACTTTCGCCCGTTTTTCGCCTTTGGGCGATTTCGCGAAAATGGCCGATTTCGCGATTTTCGTTTGAAAATTTCGGGCACTTTGAGAGCGCCCGGGGGTGCTTCGGGGTCGCTTCTCTTAGAAGAGGATACGCCTTTTCGATCTGTTTTAAGATTCCCTCTCAAGCGGCCCTGCGGGCCGCTCGGAAAGCTATGCTTTCCGGGTCCCTGACGGGACCCGTTTCGATTTTTTTCTCTGGTCCCCGATCTTATTACTTTATTATATAGACTAGTAAGCGGGTAGATCAATAGGCCCGTAGATCCATAGGCCAGTAGTTCAATAGGCCAGTAGTTCAATAGGCCAGTAGTTCAATTGGCCCATGGATCTATATAGACCATAGATCAATATAGACCATAGATCAATAGGGCCCATACATCAATGAAGCGCGCAGAAACACGAAACACGTCAAAAACCTGTTGAAAGCGAAAAAACATGAAAGAACTGGAAAAAACACAGAGAAACGCGAAAAACACGGAAGAATCCGAAGAAACACGAAAGAATCCGGAGTTACACGAAAAAACCGAAATTACACGAAACAACGCGAGAAAACACGAAAGAACATCAAGTAACACAAAAAATCTAAAGGAACCTGAAAAAAACCCGAAACACAAAAGTACTTGTAAATTGCACACCCCGTATATCACCCGATCGTAAACTCATTGTAAATTGCACACCCCGTATATCACCCGATCATAAACTCATTGTGAATTGCACACCCTGTATGTTATTTTATCGAAATCAGCGAGAAAATTTGAAGAAAAATGCATATGAGACACTCAGTATACAATTGATTAGCAGTGAAAAATAAAACCAAAAGAATATCGTTGTAACTCCATCTATTCGAGTTCAGTAATTACCACGAAGGAAGTATCAAAATTATTCTACAGAGCTCCTATGTAACACCCCGTATATGTTTCGAAAATAATTTTTCCGTAAAAAAACCCGAAGGAACACAAAAACTTGAAAAAACTCGAGAGCGCGCAAAAACAGAAGAACTTATAAAGTGCTCACCCCGTTTATCACCCGATCGCAAATTCATTGTAAATCGCACACCCTGTATGACATTATACCGAAATCAGCTCCCATTCGCGAGAAAACTCGAAGAAAAATGCATATGGGACACCCCGTATATAATTGATTCGCAGTGGGTGCTTTCATCATAAAAAACAAACCGAACGAATATCGTTTATAACTCTATCGTTTCAAGTTCAGTGCATTCCACCAAGAAAGGACCCGACCAAATACGAAAAAACGCGAAAAACATGATAGAACCCAAAGTAACACGAAAGAACGAAAACAATCCAAAGGAAATCAAAAAACCCCGAAGGAGCACAAAATCAACTTAAGCGCGCAAAAAAACTCGAAGGAAAGCTTAAAACCCCGAGGAGCACACAAAAAATCGAAAGCGTGCAAAAATAATGAAAAAACTTTTAAATTGCACGCCCTGTATATCAATCGATCGCGAAATCATTGTTAATGGCACACCCTGTATGAGATTTCATTGAATCCCTCCCTTACGCGGGAAAGCATGAAAATTTGAGAAAAACTCTGGTGAATGTCAGCGCTACTCGGATCTGACACCCTGTATATGAATCGAAAATATTTTATCGAATTAAGAACCCGTAAGTCGAACAGCCGAAATAACTCGATGGAAAGTATTTGTTAATAATAGATTACGCACATGGGACACCCTGTATACAATTGAATCACATTGGGTGCTTTTTCCAATAAAAAAACCAAAGTAATATCCTTTCAATTCGATCGATTCGCGATTGGTGAATTTCACAAAGATAAAATAAAAATTATTCGATAATGGTCCGAAGATGTAACAGGGAACTTGGAATTTCGTGAACCGAGTAGATCCGATCGTCGATCGGAAGTTTTGCGTTTCCAACTATTTATTCTGTGATTCTATACAATTGCCTCAAGGTCTATGATTTCAAGACGATTGAATCGCGAAACCCGTTCGGGTTTCTCCGTGAAATTTGTGACAGAATGGAATGAAGGAATATTAGCAAATTCAAAACGTAAAATCTCGGTCTATCCGTGATTTCTGAGGCCGTTTGAACTGAATTAAAAGAAGGGTTACACTTTATGAGAGGAAAATCCTACCTGCTTGAAGGTTCTTTTGAGAATATCCGTTGTTTACATATATGAACAATATATTCATATTTCGCTTATTCGTTCATTCTTGAGAGATAACTGAAATGAATCGATACGCTTGATTGATTTATCTTTGATTTATAATCGAATAAATACCTGAGAACCTCTCTTTAAACCAATTTCGAGCTAATTTTTCAACTCCAGATCGTCTTTACATAATATCGTCGTATTGACATCGATTGTATTATTTTTGATATTCCTTCATGTTATTTACTGAAAATAAAGGGAATAAATCGTTATGAGACACGAATATAATGCATAATATTACCTATAACGGTCCAATTCCACCAATTTTATACTTGAAATGATCTATTCCTCGTTCGTCGTTTGACGTTTTATGATAACTGACCGGGCTCGAACGAACATCGAAATATATCACTTCAAGATGGAAAAAATGAATTAGCGCGAAAATGGACTGAAAAAGGACGATTTTCAAACGCTTATTTGAGGTGTTTTTCTTTCGATTCGTGAATCGCAGGTGCTGTCTAGAGATTCGGAATCTCCTGTAGATTCTTATTCGAGTGCTTGGAAAACGCAAACAATCTTCAACCGCCCATATCGAGCGAAAAATTGATGCCGTATTTTCAAATTTGGAGCTCGCGTTCGGCTATCATCGGAATCGTATGATGAAATATGACACTTCTCCTCGAATTATCGAGAAAATTGCCGAATTTGGAATGAATATCCCCGGCCTTGACTCGCTACTTGGATATGAAGATTGGTACCCAGAGATGGGAAATTTCACGTAGATTCGTTTTCTACCGATCGCGGGGCGATTTATATCGTTTTCGAGCGGCACGGAGGGAAAACGTTGGTGCGGTTTTGACGTTTCAGGGAAGTCGAGAGTATAAAATTGCCGTTTTATATGCATAATTTTCGTATAGATTCCGGGGGCTCCGCGGCTGAGCTCGTAGCCACGTATGGGGACGTTCTTCGTCCAGAAAAAGCGACCCCCTCCCGCGAGATGCTCCGGCTTCATAGGAGTACTTTCTACCGTTTTTCGCCTTTGGGCGATTTCGCGAAAATGGCCGATTTCGCGATTTTCTTTCGAAAATTTCGGGCACTTTAAGAGCGCCCGGGGCGGGTTTCGGGGTCGCTTCTCCTAGAAGAGGATACGCCTTTTCGATCTGTTTTAAGATTCCCTCTCGAGCGGCCCTGCGGGCAGGCTCGGAAAGCTTCCGCTTTCCGGGTCCCTCACGGGACCGTTTTCGATTTTTTTCTCTGGTCCCCGATCTTATTACTTTATTATATAGACTAGTAAGCGGGTAGATCAATAGGCCCGTAGATCCATAGGCCCGTAGATCCATAGGCCAGTAGTTCAATAGGCCAGTAGTTCAATAGGCCCATGGATCAATATAGACCATAGATCAATAGGGCCCATACATCAATGAAGCGCGCAGAAACACTAAACACGTCAAAAAACCCGATGAAAGCGAAAAATCATAAAAGTATTGGAAAAAACACGAAGAAACGCGAAAAAACACGGAAGAATCCGAAGAAAGACAAAAGAAACCGAAGTTACACGAAAGAAACCGAAATTAAACGAAACAACGCGAGAAAACACGAAAGAACACCAAGTAACACAAAAAATTTAATGGAACCTGAAAAAAACCCGAAACACAGAAGTACGTGTAAATTGCACACCCCGTATATCATCCGATCGTAAACTCATTGTAAATTGCACACCTTGTATGACATTTTATCGAAATCAGCTCCCATTTGCGAGAAAACTTGAAGAGAAATGCATATGAGACACTCAGTATACAATTGATTAGCTTTAAAAAAAAAACCAAGAGAATATCGTTGTTACTCCATCTATTCGAGTTCAGTAATTACCACGAAGGAAGTATCAAAATTATTCTATGGAGCTCCTATGTAACACCCGTATATGTTTCGAGGATAATTTTTCCGTAAAAAACCCGAAGGAACACAAAAAACATGAAAAAACTTGAGAGCGCGCAAAAAAACAGAAGAACTTGTAAAGTGCTCACCCCGTATATCACCCGATCGCAAATTCATTGTAAATCGCACACCCTGTATGACATTTTACCGAAATTAGCTTTCACACGTGAAAAAACATTATGAAAAATGCATATGGGACACCCAGTATATAATTGATTTGCAGTGGGTGCTTTCATCATAAGAAACAAACCGAAAGAATATCGTTTTAACTCTATCGTTTCAAGTTCGGTGCATTCCACGAAGAAAGACGAAACACGGAAAAACTTGAAAGAACCCGAAGTACCACGAATGAACGAAAAATATCCAAAGGAACCGAAAAAACCCCGAAGGAGCACAAAATCACCGAAAGCGCGCAAAAAAACTCGAAGGAAAGCTTAAAACCCCGAGGGAGCACAAAAAACCGAAAGCGTGCAAAAAATAATGAGAGAACTTTTAAATTGCACACCCTGTATATCAATCGATCGCGAAATCATTGTTAATGGCACACCCTGTATGAGATTTCATTGAATTTAGCCCCCTTACGCGAAAAAGCACGAAAGCTGGAGAAAAACTCTGGTGAATGTCAGCGCTACTCAGATCTGACACCCTGTATATGCATCGAATATATTTTATCGAATTAAGATCCAAAACACCCCGAAACAACACAAAAACTCGAATTTGCGCAAAAAAAATCAAATTAACTTGTAAATTGCACACCCCGTATATCACCCGATCGCAAATTCATTGTGAATCGCACACCCTGTATGACATTATACCGAAATCAGCTCCCATTCGCGAGAGAACTTGAAGAAAAATGCATATGGGACACCCCGTATATAATTGATTCGCAGTGGGTGCTTTCTTCATAAAAAGCAAACCGAAAGAATATCGTTTATAACTCTATCGTTTCGAGTTCAGTGCATTCCACCAAGAAAGAAACCGACCAAATACGAAAAACGCGGAAAACATGATAGAACCCTAAGTAACACGAAATCTCTCGAAGAAAGAATCTGGTTAAAATCAGTGCTTTCCATAAGCACAGCCTGTATAGCGATTTTTTCGAGATAGCACAGCCTGTATAGCGATTCATCGCGATCTGTGTGCATTCTTCAAGGACGAAAATGAATTAGCGCGAAAATAGAGCCTGAAATGACGATTTTCAAACGCATATTTGAGGTGTTTTTCTTGCGATTCACGAAAAGTGGTAGGTATCTAGAGATTCGGAATCTCCTGTAGATTCTTATTCGAGTGCTTGGAAAACGCAAACAATCTTCAACCGCCCATATCGAGCGAAAAATTGATGCCGTATTTTCAAATTTGGAGCTCGCGTTCGGCTATCATCGGAATCGTATGATAAAATATGACACTTCTCCTCGAATTATCGAGAAAATTGCCGAATTTGGAATGAATATCCCCGGCCTTGACTCGCTACTTGGATGTGAAAATTGGTACCCAGAGATGGGAAATTTCACGTAGATTCGTTTTCTACCGATCACGGGGCGATTTATATCGTTTTCGACCGGCACGGAGGGAAAACGTAGGTGTGGTTTTTGACGTTTCAGGGAAGTCGCGAGTCTAAAAATTGCCGTTTTATATGCATAATTTTCGTATAGATTTCGAGGGCTCCGCGGCTGAGCTCGTAGCCACGCATGGGGTCGTTCCTCGTCCAGAAAAAGCGACCCCCTCCCGCGAGATGCTTCGGCTTCATAGGAGTACTTTCTCCCGTTTTTCGCCTTTGGGCGATTTCGCGAAAATGGCCGATTTCGCGATTTTCGTTTGAAAATTTCGGGCACTTTTAGAGCGCCCGGGGCGGGTTTCGGGGTCGCTTCTCCTAGAAGAGGATACGCCTTTTCGATCTGTTTTAAGATTGCCCCGGGTTCGGCCCTGCGGGTCCTCTCACGCTCGGCTACGCCTCGCGGGTCCCTGACGGGACCAATTTGGATTTTTTTCTCTGGTTCCCGATCTTATCGCTATTATTATATTGACTAGTAAGCGGGTAGATCAATAGGCCCGTAGATCCATAGGCCAGTAGTTCAACAGGCCAGTAGTTCAATTGGCCCATGGATCAATATAGACCATAGATCAATATAGACCGCAGATCAATAGGGCCCATACATCAATGAAGCGCGCAGAAACACGAAACACGTCAAATTACCCGTTGAAAGCGAAAAAGCTAGAAAGAACTGGAAAAAACACGGAGAAACGCGAAAAAACACGAAGGAATCCGAAGAAACACGAAAGAAACCGAAGTTATACGAAAGAAACCGAAATTACACGAAACAACGCGAGAAAACACGAAAAAACACCAAGTAACACAAAAAATCTAAAGGAACCTGAAAAAAACCCGAAACACAAAAGTACTTGTAAATTACACACCCCGTATATCACCCGACCGTAAACTTATTGTAAATTGCACATTCTGTATGACATTTTATCGAAATCCGCTCCCATTCGCGAGAAAACTTGAAGGAGAATGCATATGAGACACTCAGTATACAATTGATTAGCAGTGAAAAAAAAAACCAAAAGAATATCGTTGTTACTCCATCTATTCGAGTTCAGTAATTACCACGAAGGAATTATCGAAATTATTCTATGAAGCTCCTATGTAACACCCCGTATATGTTTCGAAGATAATTTTTCCGTAAAAAAACCCGAAGGAACACAAAAAACTTGAAAAAAACTTGAGAGCGCGCAAAAAAACAGAAGAACTTGTAAAGTGCTCACTCAGTATATCACCCGATCGCAAATTCATTGTAAATCGCACACCCTGTATGACATTTTACCGAAATTAGCTTTCACACGTGAAAAAACATGATGAAAAATGCATATGGGACACCCAGTATATAATTGATTTGCAGTGGGTGCTTTCATCATAAGAAACAAACTGAAAGAATATCGTTTTAACTCTATCGTTTCAAGTTCGGAGCATTCCACGAAGAAAGAACCCGACGAAACACGGAAAAACTTGAAAGAAGCCGAAGTACCACGAATGAACGAAAAATATCCAAAGGAACCGAAAAAACCCCGAAGGAGCACAAAATCACCGAAAGCGCGCAAAAAAACTCGAAGGAAAGCTTAAAACCCCGAGGGAGCACAAAAAACCGAAAGCGTGCAAAAAATAATGAAAGAACTTTTTAATTGCCCACCCTGTATATCAATCGATCGCGAAATCATTGTTAATGGCACACCCTGTATGGGATTTCATTGAATTAAGCTCCCTTACGCGGAAAAGCACAAAAGCTGGAGAAAAACTCTGGTGAATGTCAGCGCTACTCAGATCTGACACCCTGTATATGAATCGAATATATTTTATCGAATTAAGATCCAAAACTCCCCGAAACAACACAAAAACTCGAATTTGCGCAAAAAAAATCAAATTAACTTGTAAATTGCACACCCCGTATATCACCCGATCGCAAATTCATTGTGAATCGCACACCCTGTATGACATTATACCGAAATCAGCTCCCATTCGCGAGAGAACTTGAAGAAAAATGCATATGGGACACCCCGTATATAATTGATTCGCAGTGGGTGCTTTCTTCATAAAAAACAAATCGAAAGAATATCGTTTATAACTCTATCGTTTCGAGTTTAGTGCATTCCACCAAGAAAGAAACCGACCAAATACGAAAAAACGCGGACACCATGATAGAACCCTAAGTAACACGAAATCTCTCGAAGAAAGAATCTGGTGATAATCAGTGCTTTCCATAAGCACAGCCTGTATAGCGATTTTTTCGAGATAGCACAGCCTGTATAGCGATTCATCGCGATCTGTGTGCATTCTTCAAGGACGAAAATGAATTAGCGCGAAAATAGAGCCTGAAATGACGATTTTCAAACGCATATTTGAGGTGTTTTTCTTGCGATTCGTGAACCGCGGGTGCTGTCTAAAGATTCGGAATCTCCTGTAGATTCTTATTCGAGTGCTTGGAAAACGCAAAAAATCTTCGACCGCCCATATCGAGCGAAAAATTGATGCCGTATTTTCAAATTTGGAGCTCGCGTTCGGCTATCATCGGAATCGTATGATAAAATATGACACTTGTCCTCGAATTATCGAGAAAATTGCCGAATTTGGAATGAATATCCCCGGCCTTGACTCGCTACTTGGATGTGGAAATTGGTACCCAGAGATGGGAAATTTCACGTAGATTCGTTTTCTACCGATCGCTGGGCGATTTATATCGTTTTCGACCGGCACGGAGGGAAAACGTAGGTGTGGTTTTTGACGTTTCAGGGAAGTCGCGAGTCTAAAAATTGCCGTTTTATATGCATAATTTTCGTATAGATTTCGAGGGGCTCCGCGGTCCGTACCGGTACCACATTATGAGGAATGTCTTTTTCTTGAAAAAGCGACAGATCTCGGCCGGAGAAATGGCCCCGTTCGTCCGTGAGATCTTCCCCTTGGGGACACTTTCGGCGATTTCGCGAAAATCGTCGATTTCGCGATTTTCTTTCGAAAATTTCGGGCATTTTAAGAGCGCCCGGGGGGGTTTCGGGGTCGCTTCTCCTAGAGGAGGATACGCCTTTTCGATTTTTTTTAAGATTCCCTCTCGAGCGGCCCTGCGGGCCGCTCGGAAAGCTACGCTTTCCGGGTCCCCGACGGGACCACCTGTCAAAATTTTCTCTGGTTCCCGATCTTATTGCTATTATTATATGGACTAGTAAGCGGGTAGATCAATAGGCCCGTAGATCCATAGGCCAGTAGTTCAATTGGCCCATGGATCAATATAGACCATAGATCAATATAGACCACAGATCAATAGGGCCCATACATCAATGAAGCTCGCAGAAACACGAAACACGTCAAATTACCCGTTGAAAGCGAAAAAACTTGAAAGAACTGGAAAAAACACGGAGAAACGCGAAAAAACACGAAGGAATCCGAAGAAACACGAAAGAAACCAAAGTTACGCGAAAGAAACCAAAATTACACGAAACAACGCGAGAAAACACGAAAGAACACCAAGTAACACAAAGAATCTAAAGGAACCTGAAAAAAACCCGAAACACAAAAGTACTTGTAAATTGCACACCCCGTATATCACCCGATCGTAAACTCATTGTAAATTGCACACCCTGTATGACATTTTATCGAAATCAGCTCCCATTCGCGAGAAAACTTGAAGGAAAATGCATATGAGACACTCAGTATACAATTGATTAGCAGTGAAAAAAAAAAACCAAAAGAATATCGTTGTACCTCCATCTATTCGAGTTCAGTAATTACCACGAAGGAAGTATCAAAATTATTCTATGGAGCTCCTATGTAACACCCCGTATATGTTTCGAAGATAATTTTTCCGTAAAAAAACCCGAAGGAACACAAAAAACTTGAAAAAACTTGAGAGCTCGCAAAAAAACAGAAGAACTTGTAAAGTGCTCACCCCGTATATCACCCGATCGCAAATTCATTGTAAATCGCACACCCTGTTTGACATTTTACCGAAATTAGCTTTCACACGTGAAAAAACATGATGAAAAATGCATATGGGACACCCAGTATATAATTGATTTCCAGTGGGTGCTTTCATCATAAGAAACAAACCGAAAGAATATCGTTTTAACACTATCGTTTCAAGTGCGGTGCATTCCACGAAGAAAGAACCCGACGAAACACGGAAAAACTTGAAAGAACCCGAAGTACCACGAAAGAACGAAAAATATCCAAAGGAACCGAAAAAACCCGAAGGAGCACAAAATCATCGAAAGCGCGCAAAAAAACTCGAAGGAAAGCTTAAAACACCGAGGAGCACAAAAACCGAAAGCGTGCAAAAATAACGAAAGAACTTTTAAATTGCACACCCTGTATATCAATCGATCGCGAAATCATTGTTAATGGCACACCCTGTATGAGATTTCATTGAATTTAGCTCCCTTACTCGGAAAAGCACGAAAGCTGGAGAAAAACTCTGGTGAATGTCAGCGCTACTCAGATCTGACACCCTGTATATGAATCGAATATATTTTATCGAATTAAGATCCAAAACACCCCGAAACAACACAAAAACTCGAATTTGCGCAGAAAAAATCAAATTAACTTGTGAATTGCACACCCCGTATATCACCCGATCGCAAATTCATTGTGAATCGCACACCCTGTATGACATTATACCGAAATCAGCTCCCATTCGCGAGAGAACTTGAAGAAAAATGCATATGGGACACCCCGTATATAATTGATTCGCAGTGGGTGCTTTCAGCATAAAAAACAAACCGAAAGAATATCGTTTATAACTCTATCGTTTCGAGTTAGTGCATTCCACCAAGAAAGAAACCGACCAAATACGAAAAAACGCGGAAAACATGATAGAACCCTAAGTAACACGAAATCTCTCGAAGAAAGAATCTGGTGAAAATCAGTGCTTTCCATAAGCACAGCCTGTATAGCGATTTTTTCGAGATAGCACAGCCTGTATAGCGATTCATCGCGATCTGTGTGCATTCTTCAAGGACGAAAATGAATTAGCGCGAAAATAGAGCCTGAAATGACGATTTTCAAACGCATATTTGAGGTGTTTTTCTCGCGATTCGTGAAACGTGAGTGGTCTCTAGAGATTCGGAATCTCCTGTAGATTCTTAATCGAGCATTTGGAAGGCCTGAAAAATCTTCGACCGCCCATATCGAGCGAAAAATTGATGCCGTATTTTCAAATTTGGAGCTCGCGTTCGGCTATCATCGGAATCGTATGATAAAATATGACACTTGTCCTCGAATTATCGAGAAAATTGCCGAATTTGGAATGAATATCCCCGGCCTTGACTCGCTACTTGGATGTGGAAATTGGTACCCAGAGATGGGAAATTTCACGTAGATTCGTTTTCTACCGATCGCGGGGCGATTTATATCGTTTTCGACCGGCACGGAGGGAAAACGTAGGTGCGGTTTTTGACGTTTCAGTGAAGTCGGGAGTTTAAAAATTGCCGTTTTTTATGCATAATTTTCGTATAGATTTCGAGGGGCTCCGCGGTCCGTACCGGTACCACATTATGAGGAATGTCTTTTTCTTGAAAAAGCGACCGATCTCGGCCGGAGAAATGGCCCCGTTCGTCCGTGAGATCTTCCCCCTTGGGGACAGTTTTGGCGATTTCGCGAAAATGGCCGATTTCGCGATTTTCGTTTGAAAATTTCGGGCACTTTAAGAGCGCCCGGGGGGTTTTTCTTGGTCGCTTCTCCTAGAGGAGGATTCGCTTTTTCGATTTTTTAAGATTCCTCTCGAGCGCGCTCCCTGGGCTGCTCGGAAAGCTACGCTTTCCGGGTCCCTAACGGGACCACCTGTCAAAATTTTCTCTGGTCCCCGATCTTATCGTTTTAATATATTAGACTAGTAAGCGGGTAGATCAATAGGCCCGTAGATCCATAGGCCAGTAGTTCAATAGGCCAGTAGTTCAATTGGCCCATGGATCAATATAGACCATAGATCAATATAGACCATAGAACAATAGGGCCCATACATCAATGAAGCGCGCAGAAACACTAAACTCGTCAAAATACCCGATGAAAGCGAAAAACTGAAAGTACTGGAAAAAACACGAAGAAACGCGAAAAACACGAAAGAATCCGAAGAAACACGAAAGAAACCGAAGTTACACGAAAGAAACCGAAATTACACGAAACAACGCGAGAAAACACGAAAGAACCCCAAGTAACACAAAAAATCCAAAGGAACCTGAAAAAAACCTGAAAGAATTCATATAACTTGAAAGCGCGCAAAAAAACTCGAAGTCTCGCGAAACACCCCGGAGAAATACAAAAAAACCGAAAGCGCGCAAAAAAACAAAAGTACTTCTAAATTGCACACCCTGTATAACATTTTGTCGAAATCAGCTACCATTAGCGAGAAAACTTGAAGAAAAATGCATATGAGACACTCAGAAGAAAAGCTCAAAACCCCGAGGGAGCACAAAAAACCGAAAGCGTGCAAAAAATAATGAAAGAACTTTTAAATTGCATACCCTGTATATCACCCGATCGTAAACTTATTGTAAATTGCACACTCTGTATGACATTTTATCGTAATCAGCTCCCTTATGCGGAAAATCACGAAAGCTAGAGAAATACTCTGATGAATGTCAGCGCTACTCAGATCTGACACACTGTATATGAATCGAATATATTTTATCGAATTCAGAACCAAAACACACCGAAGGAACACGAAAAACTCGAATTTGCGCGAAAAAAATCAAATTAACTTGTGAATTGAGCACATCGTATATCACATGATCGCAAATTCATTGTAAATCGTTCACCCTGTATGACATTTTATCGAAATTAGATCCCACTCTATAATTGGTTCGCAGTGGGTGCTTTTTCCATAAAAAATTCAGACGGAAAATCTCTCGAAGAAAGAATCTGGTGAAAATCAGTGCTTTCCATAAGCACAGCCTGTATAGCGATTTTTTCGAGATAGCACAGCCTGTATAGCGATTCATCGCGATCTGTGTGCATTCTTCAAGGACGAAAATGAATTGGCGCGAAAATAGAGCCTGAAATGACGATTTTCAAACGCATATTTGAGGTACTTTTCTTGAGAGTCGTGAATCCCGGGTGGTATCTAGAGATTCGGAATCTCCTGTAGATTCTTATTCGAGTGCTTGGACCGCGCAAAAAATATTCCACCGGCAATATCGAGCGAAAAATTGATGCCGTATTTTCAAATTTGGAGCTCGCGTTCGGCTATCATCGGAATCGTATGATAAAATAAGACACTTGTCCTCGAATTATCGAGAAAATTGCCGAATTTGGAATGAATATCCCCGGCCTTGACTCGCTACTTGGATGTGGAAATTGGTACCCAGAGATGGGAAATTTCACGTAGATTCGTTTTCTACCGATCGCGGGGCGATTTAGATCGTTTTCGACCGGCACGGAGGGAAAACGTAGGTGCGGTTTTTGACGTTTCAGGGAAGTCGGGAGTTTTAAAATTGCCGTTTTATATGCATAATTTTCGTATAGATTTCGAGGGGCTCCGCGGTCCGTACCGGTACCACATTATGAGGAATGTCTTTTTCTTGAAAAAGCGACCGATCTCGGCCGGAGAAATGGCCCCGTTCGTCCGTGAGATCTTCCCCCTTGGGGACAGTTTTGGCGATTTCGCGAAAATGGCCGATTTCGCGATTTTCGTTTGAAAATTTCGGGCACTTTAAGAGCGCCCGGGGGGTTTTTCTTGGTCGCTTCTCCTAGAGGAGGATTCGCTTTTTCGATCTGTTTTAAGATTCCCTCTCGAGCGGCCCTGCGGGCCGCAAGGAAAGCTTCGCTTTCCGGGTCCCTAACGGGACCACCTGTCAAAATTTTCTCTGGTTCCCGATCTTATCGTTTTAATATATTAGACTAGTAAGCGGGTAGATCAATAGGCCCGTAGATCCATAAACCCGTAGATCCATAGGCCAGTAGTTCAATAGGCCAGTAGTTCAATAGGCCAGTAGTTCAATTGGCCCATGGATCAATATAGACCATAGATCAATATAGACCGCAGATCAATAGGGCCCATACATCAATGAAGCGCGCAGAAACACGAAACACGTCAAATTACCCGTTGAAAGCGAAAAAGCTAGAAAGAACTGGAAAAAACACGGAGAAACGCGAAAAACACGAAGGAATCCGAAGAAACACGAAAGGAACCGAAGTTATACGAAAGAAATCGAAATTACACGAAACAACGCGAGAAAACACGAAAGAACACCAAGTAACACAAAAATCTAAAGGAACCTGAAAAAAACCTGAAACACAAAAGTACTTGTAAATTGCACACCCCGTATATCACCCGACCGTGAACTTATTGTAAATTGCACACCCTGTATGACATTTTATCGAAATCCGCTCCCATTCGCGAGAAAACTTGAAGGAGAATGCATATGAGACACTCAGTATACATCTGATTAGCAGTGAAAAAAAACAAAAAGAATATCGTTGTAACTCCATCTATTCGAGTTCAGTAATTACCACGAAGGAAGTATCAAAATTATTCTATGGAGCTCCTATGTAACACCCGTATATGTTTCGAAGATAATTTTTCCGTAAAAAGCCGAATTAACACAAAAACTTGAGAGCGCGCAAAAACAGAAGAACTTGTAAAGTGCTCACCCCGTATATCACCCGATCGCAAATTCATTGTAAATCGCACACCCTGTATGATATTTTACCGAAATTAGCTTTCACGTAAAAAACATGATGAAAAATGCATATGGGACACCCAGTATATAATTGATTTGCAGTGGGTGCTTTCATCATAAGAAACAAACGGAAAGAATATCGTTTTAATCTCTATCGTTTCAAGTTCTCTGCATTCCACGAAGAAAGAACCCGACGAAACACGGAAAACTTGAAAGAACCCGAAGTACCACGAAAGAACGAAAAATATCCAAAGGAACCGAAAAAACCCCGAAGGAGCACAAAATCATCGAAAGCGCGCAAAAAACTCGAAGGAAAGCTTAAAACACCGAGGGAGCACAAAAACCGAACGCGTGCAAAAATAACGAAAGAACTTTTAAATTGTATATCAATCGATCGCGAAATCATTGTTAATGGCACACCCTGTATGAGATTTCATTGAATTTAGCTCCTTACGCGGAAAAGCACGAAAGCTGGAGAAAAACTCTGGTGAATGTCAGCGCCACTCAGATCTGACACCCTGTATATGAATCGAATATATTTTATCGAATTAAGATCCAAAACACCCCGAAACAACACAAAAACTCGAATTTGCGCAAAAAAATCAAATTAACTTGTAAATTGCACACCCGTATATTACCCGATCGCAAATTCATTGCGAATCGCACTCCCTGTATGACATTATACAGAAATCAGCTCCCATTCGCGAGAGAACTTGAAGAAAATGCATATGGGACACCCGTATATAATTGATTCGCAGTGGGTGCTTTCTTCATAAAAAACAAACCGAAAGAATATCGTTTATAACTCTATCGTTTCGAGTTCAGTGCATTCCACCAAGAAAGAAACCGACCAAATACGAAAAAACGCGGAAAACATGATAGAACCCTAAGTAACACGAAATCTCTCGAAGAAAGAATCTGGTGAAAATCAGTGCTTTCCATAAGCATAGCCTGTATAGCGATTTTTTCGAGATAGCACAGCCTGTATAGCGATTCATCGCGATCTGTGTGCATTCTTCAAGGACGAAAATGAATTAGCGCGAAAATAGAGCCTGAAATGACGATTTTCAAACGCATATTTGAGGTGTTTTTCTTGCGATTCGTGAACCGCGGGTGCTGTCTAAAGATTCGGAATCTCCTGTAGATTCTTATTCGAGTGCTTGGAAAACGCAAGAAATCTTGCACCGCCCATATCGAGCGAAAAATTGATGCCGTATTTTCAAATTTGGAGCTCGCGTTCGGCTATCATCGGAATCGTATGATAAAATATGACACTTGTCCTCGAATTATCGAGAAAATTGCCGAATTTGGAATGAATATACCCGGCCTTGACTCGCTACTTGGATGTGGAAATTGGTACCCAGAGATGGGAAATTTCACGTAGATTCGTTTTCTACCGCCGCGGGGCGATTTATATCGTTTTCGACCGGCACGGAGGGAAAACGTAGGTGCGGTTTTGACGTTTCTCGGTACTGGCGGGTCGAAAAATTGCCGTTTTACATGCATAATTTTCGTATAGATTTCGAGGGCTCCGCGGTCCGTACCGGTACCACATTATGAGGAATGTCTTTTTCTTGAAAATGTGACCGATCTCGGCCGGAGAAATGGCCCTGTTCGTCCGTGAGATCTTCCCCTTCTGGACAGTTTTGGCGATTTCGCGAAAATGGCCGATTTCGCGATTTTCGTTTGAAAATTTCGGGCACTTTAAGAGCGCCTGGGGGTTTTTCTTGGTCGCTTCTCCTAGAGGAGGATTCGCTTTTTCGATTTTTTTAAGATTCCCTCTCGAGCGGCCTGCGGGCTGCTCGGTAAGCTGCGCTTTCCGGGTCCCCGACTGGACCACCTGTCAAAATTTTCTCTGGTCCCCGATCTTATCATTTTAATATAATAGACTAGTAAGCGGGTAGATCAATAGGCCCATAGATCCATAGGCCCGTAGATCCATAGGCCAGTAGTTCAATAGGCCAGTAGTTCAATTGGCCCATGGATCAATATAGACCATAGATCAATATAGACCGCAGATCAATAGGGCCCATACATCAATGAAGCGCGCAGAAACACGAAACACGTCAAATTACCCGTTGAAAGCGAAAAAGCTAGAAAAAACTGGAAAAAACACGGAGAAACGCGAATAAACACGAAGGAATCTGAAGAAACACGAAAGAAACCGAAGTTATACGAAAGAAACCGAAATTACACGAAACAACGCGAGAAAACACGAAAGAACACCAAGTAACACAAAAAATCTAAAGGAACCTGAAAAAACCGAAACACAAAAGTACTTGTAAATTGCACACCCTGTATATCACCCGACCGTAAACTTATTGTAAATTGCACACCCTGTATGACATTTTATCGAAATCCGCTCCCATTCGCGAGAAAACTTGAAGGAGAATGCATATGAGACACTCAGTATACAATTGATTAGCAGTGAAACAAAAAACCAAAAGAATATCGTTGTAACTCCATCTATTCGAGTTCAGTAATTACCACGAAGGAAGTATCAAAATTATTCTATGGAGCTCCTATGTAACACCCCGTATATGTTTCGAAGATAATTTTTCCGTAAAAAAACCCGAAGGAACACAAAAAACTTGAAAAAACTTGAGAGCGCGCAAAAAAACAGAAGAACTTGTAAAGTGCTCACTCAGTATATCACATGATCGCAAATTCATTGTAAATCGCACACCCTGTATGACATTTTACCGAAATTAGCTTTCACACGTGAAAAAACATGACGAAAATGCATATGGGACACCCAGTATATAATTGATTTGCAGTGGTGCTTTCATCATAAGAAACAAACCGAAAGAATATCGTTTCAAGTTCGGTGCATTCCACGAAGAAAGAACCCGACGAAACACGGAAAAACTTGAAAGAACCCGAAGTACCACGAAAGAACGAAAATATCCAAAGGAACTGAAAAACCCCGAAGGAGCACAAAATCACCGAAAGCGCGCAAGAAAACTCGAAGGAAAGCTTAAAACCCCGAGGAGCACAAAAAACCGAAAGCGTGCAAAAAATAATGAAAGAACTTTTAAATTGCACACCCTGTATATCAATCGATCGCGAAATCATTGTTAATGGCACACCCTGTATGAGATTTCATTGAATTTAGCTCCCTTACGCGGAAAAGCACGAAAGCTGGAGAAAAACTCTGGTGAATGTCAGCGCTACTCAGATCTGACACCCTGTATATGAATCGAATATATTTTATCGAATTAAGATCCAAAACACCCCGAAACAACACAAAAACTCGAATTTGCGCAAAAATCAAATTAACTTGTAAATTGCACACCCCGTATATCACCCGATCGCAAATTCATTGTGAATCGCACACCCTGTATGACATTATACCGAAATCAGCTCCCATTCGCGAGAGAACTTGAAGAAAAATGCATATGGGACACCCTGTATATAATTGATTCGCAGTGGGTGCTTTCTTCATAAAAACAAACCGAAAGAATATCGTTTATAACTCTATCGTTTCGAGTTCAGTGCATTCCACCAAGAAAGAAACCGACCAAATACGAAAAAACGCGGAAAAACATGATAGAACCCTAAGTAACACGAAATCTCTCGAAGAATAAATCTGGTGAAAATCAGTGCTTTCCATAAGCACAGCCTGTATAGCGATTTTTTCGAGATAGCACAGCCTGTATAGCGATTCATCGCGATCTGTGTGCATTCTTCAAGGACGAAAATGAATTAGCGCGAAAATAGAGCCTGAAATGACGATTTTCAAACGCATATTTGAGGTGTTTTTCTTGCGATTCACGAAAAGTGGTAGGTATCTAGAGATTCGTAATCTCCTGTAGATTCTTATCCGAGTGCTTGGAAAACGCAAATAATCTTTCACCGCCCATATCGAGCGAAAAATTGATGCCGTATTTTCAAATTAGGAGCTCGCGTTCGGCTATCATCGGAATCGTATGATAAAATATGACACTTCTCCTCGAATTATCGAGAAAAATTGCCGAATTTGGAATGAATATCCCCGGCCTTGACTCGCTACTTGGATGTGGAAATTGGTACCCAGAGATGGGGAAATTTCACGTAGATTCGTTTTTCTACCGATCGCGGGGCGATTTATATCGTTTTCGACCGGCACGGAGGGAAAACGTCAGGTGCGGTTTTGACGTTTCAGGAAGTCGGGAGTTTAAAAATTGCCGTTTTACTTATGCATAATTTTCGTATAGATTTCGAGGGCTCCGCGGTCCGAAACCGGTACTACATTATGAGGAATGTCTTTTTTGAAAAAGCGACCGATCTCGGCCGGAGAAATGGCCCCGTTCGTCCGTGAGATCTTCCCCCTTGGGGACAGTTTTGGCGATTTCGCGAAAATGGCTGATTTCGCGATTTTCTTTCGAAAATTTCGGGCACTTTAAGAGCGCCCGGAGGGTTTTCGGGTCGCTTCTCCTAGAGGAGGATTCGCCTTTTCGATCTGTTTTAAGATTCCTCTATCGAGCGGCCCCCAGGGCCGCCTGGAAAGCTACGCTTTCCGGTCCCTAACGGGACCACCTGTCAAAATTTTAACTGGTTCCCGATCTTATCGTTTTAATATATTAGACTAGTAAGCGGGTAGATCAATAGGCCCATGGATCAATATAGACCATAGATCATAAGGGACCATAGATCAATATAGACCATAGATCAATATAGACCATAGATCAATATAGACCACAGATCAATAGGGCCCATACATCAATGAAGCGCGCAGAAACACTAAACACGTCAAAATACCCGTTGAAAGCGAAAAAACTTGAAAGAACTGGAAAAAACACACGAAGAAACGCGAAAAACACGAAAGAATCCGAAGAAACACGAAAGAAACCGAAGTCACACGAAAGAAACCGAAATTACACGAAACAACGCGAGAAAACACACAAAAGAAAGAACCCTCAAGTAACACAAATAATCCAAAGGAACCTGAAAAAATCCCGAGAGAATACACATAACTTGAAAGCGCGCAAAAAACTCGAAGTCACGCGAAACACCCCCGGAGAAATATAAAACCGAAAGCGCGCAAAAACAAAAAGACTTGTAAATTGCACACCCCGTATATCACCCGATCGTAAACTCATTGTAAATTGCACACCCTGTATGACGTTTTATCGAAATCAGCAAAATAACTTGTAAATTGCACACCCCGTATATCACATGATCGTAAATTAATTGTAAATCGCACACCCTGTATGCCATTTTATCGAAATTAGAGCCCATACGCGAAAAAAAATCCTGAAGAAAAATGCATTTGGGACACCCACTCTATAATTGATTCGCAGTGGTGCTTTTTCCATAAAATATTCAGACGGAAAATCTCTCGAAGAAAGAATCTGGTGAAAATCAGTGCTTTCCATAAGCACAGCCTGTATAGCGATTTTTTCGAGATAGCACAGCCTGTATAGCGATTCATCGCGATCTGTGTGCATTCTTCAAGGACGAAAATGAATTAGCGCGAAAATAGAGCCTGAAATGACGATTTTCAAACGCATATTTGAGGTGTTTTTCTCGCGATTCGTGAAACGTGAGTGGTCTCTAGAGATTCGGAATCTCCTGTAGATTCTTAATAGAGCATTTGGAAGGCCTGAAAAATCTTCGACAGCCCATATCGAGCGAAAAATTGATGCCGTATTTTCAAATTTGGAGCTCGCGTTCGGCTATCATCGGAATCGTATGAGAAATTATGACATTTTGCCTCATTTCACCGTTTAAATTGCCGAATTTGGAATGAAGAATTCGCGGCCTTATCTCGCTACTTGGATATGAAAATTGGTACCCAGAGATGGGGAATTTCCTCAAGTTTCATTTTCTACCGCCAAAAATGCGTTTAGAGGCTTGTATCGCCCGCATTGAGCGAAAGCGTCATGTGCGATTTTGACGTTTCATGGGCTGGCGAAACTAAAAATTGCCGTTTTACTTACAGGATTTTAGCCTAGAAATTGGGAGGCTCCGGAGTTCTAATGGGTTCTAAGGAAACCGGACGTCCTCGCTCTCGGAATATGTGGCGAGCCCAGGACGCTGGGCGTTTTCGGCTTCGGAGCCTATTTCCTTTTTCTGAGGCACTTTAGGCGATTTCGCGAAAAACGTCATTTTCGCGATTTTCGTTTGAAAATTTCGGGCACTTTAAGAGCGCCCGGGGTTTTCTTGGTCGCTTCTCTGTGAACAGGATACGCCTTTTCGATCTGTTTTAAGATTGCCCTCGTTCGGCCCTGCGGGTCTCACGCTCGGCTATGCTTCGCGGGTCCCTGACGGGACCACCTGTCAATTTTTTCTGGTTCCTGATCTTATCATTTTAATATATTAGACTAGTAAGCGGGTAGATCAATAGGCCCATCGGATCCATAGACCATAGATCATAAGGGACAATAGGCCAGTAGTTCAATATAGACCATGGATCAATATAGACCATAGATCAATATAGACCACAGATCAATAGGGCCCATACATCAATGAAGCGCGCAGAAACACTAAACACGTCAAAATACCCGTTGAAAGCGAAAAAACTTGAAAGAACTGGAAAACACACAGAAGAAACGCGAAAAACACGAAAGAATCCAAAGAAACACGAAAGAAACCGAAGTTACACGAAAGAAACCGAAATTACACGAAACAACGCGAGAAAACACGAAAGAACACCAAGTAACACAAATAATCTAAAGGAACCTGAAAAAATCCTGAAAATACATAAAGTGCTTGTAAATTGCACACCCGTATATCACCCGATCGTAAACTTATTGTAAATTGCACACCCCGTATATCACCCGATTTTAAACTCATTGTAAATTGCACACCCCATTTATTTTATCGAAATCAGAGAAAATTGAAGGAAAATGCATATGAGACACTCAGTATACAATTGATTAGCAGTGAAAAAAAAACCAAAAGAATATCGTTGTAACTCCATCTATTCGAGTTCAGTAATTACCACGAAGGAAGTATCAAAATTATTCTATGGAGCTCCTATGTAACACCCGTATATGTTTCGAAGATAATTTTCCGTAAAAACCCGAAGGAACACAAAAACTTGAAAAACTGGAGAGCGCGCAAAAACAGAAGAACTTGTAAAGTGCTCACCTCGTATATCACCCGATCGCAAATTCATTGTAAATCGCACACCCTGTTTGACATTATACCGAAATCAGCTCCCATTCGCGAGAAAACATGAAGAAAAATGCATATGGGACACCCAGTATATAATTGATTCGCAGTGGTGCTTTCATCATAAAAAACAAACCGAAAGAATATCGTTTATAACTCTATCGTTTCAAGTTCAGTGCATTCCACCAAGAAAGAAACCTGACCAAATACGAAAAAACGCGAAAAAATGATAGAACCTGAAAGTAACACGAAAGAACGAAAAATCCAAAGGAACCGAAAAACCGAAGGAGCACAAAATCATCGAAAGCGCGCAAAAACTCTCGAAGGAAAGCTTAAAACACCGAGGGAGCACAAAAAACTGAAAGTGCAAAAAATAATGAAAAAACTTTTAAATTGCACACCCTGTATATCAATCGATCGCGAAATCATTGTTAATGGCACACCCTGTATGGAGATTTCATTGAATTAAGCTCCTTACGCGGAAAAGCATGAAAATTTGAGAAAACTCTGGTGAATGTCAGCGCTACTCGGATCTGACACCACTGTATATGAATCGAATATATTTTATCGAATTAAGAAACCGTGGAGTCGAATAACAGCGAAATAACTCGATGGAAAAAAAAAGTATTTGTTAATAATAGATTACGCACATGGACACCCTGTATACAATTGAACTGGCGCTGCGTGCTTTTTCCAATAAAAACCAAAGTAATATCCTCTTCAATTCGATCGATTCGGCGATTGGTGACCCTCACAAAGATAAAATAAAATTATTCGATAATGGTCCGGAAGATGTAACAGGGAACGGAACTTTCGTGAATCGAGTAGATCTGATCGTCGATCGGAAGTTTTGTTGTTTCCAACTATTTATTCTGGTGATTCTATACAATTGCCTCAAGGTCTGGCGTGATTTCAAGATCGATTGAATCGCGAACCCTGTTCGCCTTCGTCCAAAATTTGTGATAGAATGGAATGAAGGAATATTAGTAAATTCTTAAACGCAAAACTCTCGGTTCATCCGTGATTTCTGGAGGCCGTTTGAACTGAATTGTTAAGCATGGTTGGCACTTTATGAGTGGTAAAATCCTGTACTCCGCTTGAAGGTTCTTTTTGAGAATATCCTGCTTGTTTACATATATGAACAATATATTCATATTTTCGCTTATTCGTTCATTCCCGAGAGATAACCTGAAATGAATCGATTACGCTTGATTGATTTATTTCTTGATTTATAATCGAATAAATAATTGAGAACCTCTCTTGAAACCATACCTTCGAGCTAATTTTTCAACTCCAGATCGTAGCCGGCAAAATATCGTCGCATTGACATCCATTTTATTATTCTTTGATTATTCCTTCGCTGTTATTTAATGGTAAATAAAGGGAATAAATCGTTATGAGACACGAATATAATGCATAATATTACCTAGCACGGTCCAATCTAATTAATTTTATACTTGAAATGACCGCCCTTCGTTCATCGCTTGACATTTTGGCGAAAACTGGACCGGGCTCGAACGAACATCGAAACATATCACTTCAAGATGTGAAATGAATGAGCGTGAAAAAATGGACTGCTGAAAAGGACGATTTTGAAACGCTTATTTGAGGTGCTTTTCTTTCGATTCGTGAATCGTAGGTGTTGTCTAGAGATTCGGAATCTCCTGCAGATTCTTATTCGAGCGCTTGGAAAACGCAAACAATCTTCAACCGCCCATCGAGCGAAAAACTATTGATTAAATTTGAGCTCGCGTCTGGCTATCATCGGAATCGTATGATGAAATATGACATCTCTCCTCGAATTATCGAGAAAATCTTGCCGAATTTGGGAATGAACATCCCCGGCCTTGGGACGCTACTGGATATGGAAGATAGGTACCCAGAGATGGGAAATTTAATTTAGATTCGTTTTTCTACCGATCGTAAGCGATTTATATCGTTTTCGAGCGGCACGGAGGAAAACGTTGGTGCGGTTTTTGGATGCTTCAGGGAAGCCGAGAGGCGAAAAATTGCCGTTTTATATGCATACTTTTCGTATAGATTCCGGCCCTGCGTCTGAGCTCAGCCACGTATGGGGACGTTCTTCGTCCAGAAAGCGACCCCCTCCCGCGAGATGCTCCGGCTTCATAGAGTGTACTTTCTACTGTTTTTTGCCTTTGGGGCGATTTCGCGAAAAATGTGTTTGATTTCATGATTTTCTTTTCGAAAATTTCGGGCACTTTAAGAGTGCCTGGGGCAGTTTCTGGGGTCGCTTCTCCCAGAAGAAGAGATGGCGCTTTTTCGATCTGTTTTAAGATTCTTCTCCGAGCGGCCCTTAGGGCTGCTCGGAAGCTATTGCTTTTCCGTCTCCTTATGGGACCGTTTTCGATTTTTTTTCCTCTGGTCCTCGATCTATTACTTTGACAGAGTAGGACGAGTAAGCGGGTAGATCAATAGCTCCGTGAGATCCATAGGTCCGTAGATCCACAGGCCAGCAGTTCAATAGGCCAGTAGTTCAATAGGCCCATGGACCACGATAGACCATAGATCAAGCTTAGTACCATACATCAATGAAGCGCGTAGAAACACTAAACACGCCAAAAACCTGATGAAAGGAAAAATCAATAAAAGTATTGAAAAACACGAAGAAACAAGTGCCTATTTGCCAGACTCCGAATAAAGATGTGCAGAAAACCAAAGTTACGCGAAAGAAACCAAAATTACAATGAAACAAAGTGAGAAAACACGAAAGAACAATTCAAGTAACACAAAGAATCTAAAGGAACCTGAAAAAACCTGAAACACAAAAAGTACTTGTAAAGTGCACACCCTGTATATCACCTGGGATCGTAACCTCATTGTAAATTGCACACCCTGTATGACATTTTATTTGGAAATCAGCTCCCACCCATGAGAAAAACTTGAAGGAAAATGCATAATATGAGACACTCAGTATACAAATTGATTAGCAGAAAAAAACCAAAAGAATATCGTTGTACCTCCATCTATTCTGAGTTCAGTAATTACTACTTAAGGAAGTATCAAAATTATTCTATGGAGCTCCTCATGTAACACCTGCTGCAGCTCTTTCAAAGATAATTTTTCCGTAAAACTAACCTGGACAACACAAAAACTTGAAAAACTCGAGAGCTCGCAAAAACAGAAGAACTTGTAAAGTGCTCACTCCTTGTTTATCACCCGATCGCAAATTCATTGTAAACTGCACACCTGTTTGACATTTCCACTGAAATTAGTTTTCGTTAATGTGAAAAACATGATGAAAAATGCATATGGGGACACCCAGTATATAATTGGTTTCCAGTGGTGCTTTCATCATAAGAAACAAACCGAAAGAATATCGTTTTAACACTATCGTTTCAAGTGCGGTGCATTCCATTTAAGAAAGAACCCGACGAAACACGGAAAAACCTGAAAGAACCTGAAGTACTACGAAAGAACTAAAAAAATATCCAAAGGAACCGAAAAACTCGAAGGATAATAAAATCATCGAAAGCGCAAGTAAAAACTCGAAGGGAAAGCTTAAAACACCGAGGGAGCATACAAATCGGAAAGCGTAACGAAGAACGAAAGAACTTCTTTAAATTGCACACCCTGGGGGACATTTAATCGATCGCGAAATCATTGTTAATGGTATTAATTCCTGTAATGAGATTTCATTGAATTTAAAGCTCTTTACTCGAAATGCAATAAAGCTGGAGAAAATCCTCGGTGAATGCCAAGCGCTTACTCAGATCTATTAATTCCCTGTATATGAATCGAATATATTTTGTATCGAATTCAAGATCCAAAACACCCCGAAACAACACAAAACTCGAATTTGCGCAGAAAAAATCTCAAATTAACTTTGTAGAATTGCACACCCCGTATATCACCTGATCGCAAATTCATTGTGAATCGTACACCCCAAAGGACATACTACCGAAATCAGCTCCCATTCAAGAGAGAACTCAAGAAAATGCATGGTGGACACCCTGCATATAATTGATTCGCAGCGGGTGCTTTAGTGATAAAAACAAACTGGAAAGAATATCGTTTATAACCCCACTGTTTCAGAGTTAGTGTATTCCACCAAGAAAGAAACTGACCAAATACGAAAAACGCGGGAAAATATGTATAGAACCTAAGTGCAACACGAAATTTCCTCGAATAAAGAATCTCAGAAAAACTAAAGTGCTTTCTCTCCCATAAGCACAGCCTATGAAGCGATTTTCTCGAGATAGCACAGCCTGTATAGCGATTCATCGCGATCTGTGTGCATTCTTCATGATTAAAAATGAATTGATGCGAAAATAGAGCCTGAAATCACGATTTTCAAACGCATATTTGAGGTGTTTTTCATGCGATTCGTGAAACGTGAGTGGTCTCTAGAGATTCGGAATCTCCCGTAGATTCTCAATCGAGCATTTGGAAGGCCTGAAAATCTTCGGACCGCTCTATATCGAGCGAAAAATTGATGCAGCATTTTCAAATTTGGAGTTCATGTCTGGCTATCATCGGAATCGTATGATGTGTCATGACACTTGTCCTCGAATTCATCGAGAAAATTGCCGAATTTGGAAATGAATATCCCCTGGTCTTACCTCACTACTTGATGTGGAAATTGGTGCAATCAGGAGGGAAATTTCACGTAGATCTGTTTTCTACCGATCAAAAGCGATTTATATCGTTTTGGGACTGGCACGGAGGAAACAGTAGGTGCGCTTTTTGACGCTTCCAGGAAGTCGGGAGTTTAAAATTGCTGCTTTTATGCATAATTTTCGTATAGATTTCGAGGGGCCTCCGCGGTCCGTACCGGTACTACATTATGAGGAATGTCTTTTCTTGAAAAAGCGACCGATCTTGGCTGAGAAATGGGCCCTGTTCGTCCGTGAGATCTTCCCCTTGGGATAGCTTCTGGCGATTCTCGCGAAAACGGGCCGATTTCGCGATTTTCGTTTGAGGATTTCCGGGCACTTTGCTAGCGCCCGGGGTTTTTCTTGGTCGCTTCTTCCCAGAGGGAGGATTCGCTTTTTCGATTTTTTAAGATTCTTCTTCGAGTGGCCTTCAGGCCGCTCGGTGCCACGCCTTCCGGGTTCCCAACGGGACCACCCGTCAAAATTTTCTGGTCCCCGATCTTATCGTTTTAATATATTAGACTAGTAAGCGGGTAGGATCAATAGGTCCGTAGATCCATAGGCCAGTAGTTCAATAGGCCAGTAGTTCAATTGGCCCATGGATCAATATAGACCATAGATCAATATAGACCATAGAACAATAAACCCATACATCAATGAAGTGCGCAGAAACACCTAAACTCGTCAAAAACCTGATGAAAGGAAAAACATGAAAGTACTGAAAAAAACACGAAGAAACGCGAAAAAACACGGAAGAACCCGAAGAAAGACGAAAGAAACCGAAATTACACGAATAAACGCGAGAAAACACGAAAGAACCCCAAGTAAATACAAAAAATCCAAAGGAACCTGAAACCTGAAAGAATCGGCATAACTCTGGAAAGCGCGCAAAAACTCGAAGTCTCGCGAAACACCCCGGAGAAATAGCAAAAAACCGAAAGCGCGCAAAAACAAAAGTACTTCTAAATTGGTACACCCTGCATAACATTTTGTCGAAATCAGCTACCATTAGCGAGAAAAACTTTGAAGAAAAATGCATAAGGAGAGACTCAGTATACAATTGATTAGCAGTGAAAAAAAAAAACCAAAGAATATCGTTTCTCATCTTTCGGTTTGATTCCACGAAGAAAACCCAAAACAGGAAAACTTGAAAAACCCGAAGTCCCGAAAAACGAAAAAACCAAAGGAACCAAAAACCCCGAAGGGCAAAAACACAAAGGCCAAAAAACCGAAGGAAACTTTAAAACCCCGAGGACAAAAAACCAAACGTAAAAAATAAGAAAAATTTTAAATTGGGTATATAATTGAAATCATTGTTAATCAACCCGTATGAATTTCTTAATTTGCTCCCACGGGAAAACACGAAACGGAAAAACTTGGGAAGTCAGGCTATCAGACGAACCCGAAGAACAAATATTTTACGAAAAATCCAAAACACCCGAAACAACAAAAAACCGAAGCGCAAAAAAATAAAAACTTTAAAAAGTATATACCCGATCGAAATTCATTGTAATGAACCTGTATGAATTTCGAAATAGCTCCCTTCGGAAGAATTTGAAAAAAATGCATATGGGACACCCGTATATAATTGATTATTTTTCATAAAAAAACAAACCGAAAAAACAAACTCATTTTCGAATCATTACCAAAAAGAAACCGACCAAATCGAAAACGCAAAACTGTAGAACCCTAATAACAGAAATCCTAAGAAAAACTGGGAAAAATGCTTTATGAACCGTATAGCGATTTTTTCAAACAACCGATACGATTCATCGCGATTTGGTGCATTCCAAGGACGAAAATGAAACGCGAAAAAGAGCCTAAAACGATTTTCAAAGAATTTGGGTGTTTTCTTGCTTCTAAAAGGGGTGTTTAAGGATTCGGAACCCTGTAGATTCATCGGTTTGGAAAACGAAAAAATTTTACCGCCCAATGAGCGAAAAATTGACCGATTTTCAAATTTGAGTGGTTCGGCATTCGGAACGTTGAAAATTGAATTTTCCTGAATTATCGAGTTGGAAGAAGAAATCCCCGGCCTTATCGCATTTGATTTATAAAATTTGGTTTTTCCCCCCAAGAGAAAATTGGGGAATTTCCTCAATTTCAAAATTTTTCCGAAAAAATGCTTTTTTTAAAAGAGGCCCCTTTTTAGCCCCCGGGCTTTGCCCCGAAATCGAAAGCATATGTGTCATTTTTGACGTTTGCGGGGCTGGCGAAACTAAAATTTTCCCGTTTTTTTCAATTTTAGCCTGAAATAGGGACTGGATTCAATGGGCCTGAAAGGACCCTGTCAATATTGGGGACCCGACCTGGGCCCTTCCCATTTCTTTTTAGGGCCGGGCACCAAAACGTCATTTCCGTTTTTTCCAAAAATTTGGGACTTTAAACCCCGGGGGCGGGCGCCCCAGAAAGGATCGCCCACGAAGACCCCTTCCCCCGGAAAGCCGATTCCCACGGGACCACCGCAAAACCGGCCCGACACAAATAATTAAAAACGGGAAAAACCCAGGGATCAATATAACCAAGACAAAAACCAAGACAAAAACCAAGAAATATAAAAAAATAGGGCCCAAAAAAACCCAAAAACTAAACCCGTAAAATACCCGTTGAAACAAAAATTGAAAAATGGAAAACCGAAAAACGGAAAACAAAAATCCGAAAAAACGAAAGAAACCCATTAACAAAAACCGAAATTAAGAAACAACCGAAAAGAAAAACCCAACAAAAAAAACCAAAAATGAAAATTTGGGAATCTATAATTGAAAGCGGCAAAAAAATCAAGAAAAACCCCGGAGAAAAAAAACCGGGAAAAAACAAAAATCTTTAAATCACACCCCGTATACACCCGAGTAAACCTTGTAAATTCACCCCTGTTGATTTTTTCAAACGAAAATAATTGAAAATTAACCGAAAATGACGAAATTTTTAAACGCAATGATGTTTTTCTTGGATTTGGAAAAACCTGAAAAAGTTTGGCCCCTTAAATTGATTCCGGGTGTTTTATAAAAAATTGAGGCCTGAAAAAAATCTTGAAAACAGGCCCATAAGCAATGATGCGATTTTTCAATAGCCCCGGTTGCATTCATCGGATCGTTTATTTTAAACAAAATGAATTCGCGAAAATGATAAATGCGATTTTAAAGAATTTGGGTTTTTTCGCATTGGAAATGATGGTTCCCAAATTGGAATTCCCAGTTCTTTCCGGGGCCGAAAATCTTGAAGCCCATACGAGCGAAAAAGATCCATTTTCAAATTTGGAGTCGCGGGCTTCCGGAACTAAAAATTGCCTTCTGATCGAAATATCATAAATTGGTTTAAGAAAACCGGCCTTTCTCGCTCTTGGATATGTTGGTCCCGAGTGGGGTTTCCTCAATTTTCTTTTCTAGCCTTTAAGGGATTTTCGCCCGAAAAACTCATGGGGATTTTCTTTCGGGTTTGGGAAACTAAAAGCCGTTTTCTTGGGTTTCCTGAAATAGGGGCTCCGGATTTTTTTAAGGAAACCCTCCCGCCCTCGGGTGGCTCCGGGAGCTCGTTTCGGTTCGGGCCACCTTTTTCAATTTCTTTGGTCCCGATTTCCATTTTTTAAAATTTGACTTTAAGAGCGCCCGGGGGTTTTGGGGTGCTTCCCTGGGAAAATAGCCTTTGATTTTTTAAGACCTGACGGCCCCCCGAAAGCCGCCCGGGCCCTAAACCACCGTCAAAACCGGTTGAACAAAAATTGAAAAGGGGAAAAACCCGAGACCAACCCGAGATCCAAGGCCAGAGAAACCGAGTTAAACGAGAAACCAATTCAGAAACAAGGCCCAAAACAAAAGAAACCCCAATACCCATAAATCGGCCGAAAACCGAAAATCAAAAACCCTTGAAAGCGAAAAAAACTGAAAAGTACGGAAAACCAAAAAAAAAAAACCAAGCCGAAAAAACCAAAATTTGAAAGAAACCGAAATTCACCCGCGGAAAAACAAAAGACCGTAACACAAAAATCCAAAAACCTGGAAAAATTGAAAGTAATATAACTTGAAACGGAAAAATGAATCCGAACACCCCGAGAAATAAAAAAAAGCCCAATAAACAAAAACTTGAAGAAAAATCCCAATTAAAACCATTTTTGCCCCGGGGTTTTATAAAATTGCAAAATCGAAAGAAAATCCTGTGAAATTCATTGTAAACACACCCTGTATGCATTTTTCGAAATTAGCCATGAAAAACGAAAAATCATTGGGAACCCCTTTTAATTTTTCAGGGGTGTTTACAAAAAAAAACCGAAAGAAACGTTTTAACCATTTTGGGTGTTTTCCGAAGGAACCCGGGGAAAACTGAAAGCCCAATCCCTGAAGAAAATATCCAAAGGCCGAAAAAAGGGGAAAAAATCCCACGCCAAAATCGAAGGAAATTGAAAGGGCCCGGGTAATTTTCAAATTGACCCCGTTTCAATCATCGGAAATCTTTTAATGAACCCTTATGAATTTCTTGATTCATTTTCGGAAAAAGCCAAATAAAAAATCGGGTTACGCTACTGATTGAATGTAAGAATGAAAATTTTTCAATTCAAACTAAACCCCGAAAAACCAAAAACTTTTGCGCGAAAAAATCAAAATAATTGTAAATTTACCCTCGGGCCTGCGAAACTTTAAATCGTTTTACCCTTAGAATTTACAAAATTAGCCCATCCTAATTGTTTTTCCTAAAAACGACGTCTCTCGGAAATTGGGTCGGGTTCCTGGGCCGCCTGAAGCATTTTTTTCCAACCCTTTGCTTTTGCAACCCTCATTTCGCGATTTTTTCTTCCGGGAAAATTTGGCAAAAGGCCGGGGTTTTCCGCTTTTGGATTTTTTTGGGATTCGAAATTGGGTTCGGTTCGGAATCTCCGTGCTTATTCGCCGCTGGAAAGGCCGAAAATTTTCCGGTTCCGAAAATTATCCATTTTAAAATTTATTTGGCTATACGGGAAAAGAAATTGCCCGGTAGTAAAACCGAATTTCAATAAAGGCCAGTAGTTAAAATTGGCCCAATGGGGAATTTCCCAATTGACCAAGGGCAATTAGACCCGCAGACGGATCATTTTTGAGGCGGAGGGAAACAAAACCCTTTCAAATTTTTACCCTTTTAAAGCCGGGAAAAGCTTGGCGGAACCCCGGGAAAGGGACCCCCCCCGAAAAGGATTCGAGGGAACCACGGGGAACTTTATTTCGAAAAACGATTTTCGCACGGAAAACGGGAAAACCCGGGGTTTCCCTTCTAAAGGAACGCCCCACGTTTTAAATTCCCGACCCCGTCCGTCCTTTTTTTGACACCCAAATTAATTTTTCCCGAAATCATTCTTTTAAAAACTGAAGGGAATCAATGGCCTAGTATACCAATTAATAGGCCGTGAAACCAAGAATTCCGTGTTCCATTCCTATTCAATTTTGGGGTAATTAACCAAGAAATATAAATAATCAATGGGCCCTATAATGAACCCGAAAAGAAAACCGTAAAAACCGGAAAGGAAAAACAAAATTGAAAAAACGAAGAAAGCAAAAAAACGAAGGAATGAAGAAACCCGAAAAAACCATTAACGAAAGAAACCGAAATTACACGAAAAACCCGGAGAAAAAGAAAAGAACCCCATAAAAAATAATCAGGCCTAAAAAAACCCGAAGAATACTTTAATTTAAACGCCAAAAATAGTCACCAAACAAGAAAAACCCGAAACGGAAAAAACAAAAACTTGAAAAACAAGTAAACCAGGAAAACCCGAAATTTATCAAAACAAAAAACTTGAAAACCCAATCAAGGCAAAAAATCGAAGAGCTTTTAAAAACCCAGGAAAAACAGTGAAAAATAATGGAACCCTTTTAATTGGCATGGGTTTTCAATCAAACCGAAAAATTGTTTTAATCACTTTAAGTTTCATTTGAAAAAGCCCCACGAAAAGGAAAAACGAAAAACCCGGTGAATGAACGTATCCAAAGGAACGAAAAACCCGAAGGACATAAAATCAAAAGGCCCAAAAACCCGAAACAACACAAAACCAATTGCAAAAAAAATAAAAACTTTTAAATTCCCTGTATTAAATCATCAAATATTGAATCACACCCTGTTTATTTCAAATTTATCCCTTCGCGAAAGAGAAAACTGAGAAAAAAATGCATATGGGACACATTATAAATGAATTATTTTTCTTCAAAAAACAACCGAAAAAAAAAATCGTTTAAAAAACTCTAAATCCCTTTCGATTCAGTGCAAATTCTTGAAAGAAACCCGAAATTTACAAAAACCCAAAATTGTTTTCCTAAAACAACGGAAAATTCTCGAAGAAAGAATTGGTGAAAATCAGGCCCCATGGGCAGCCTGATAGCGATTTTTTTCAAAGAAGCTAACCCCTGTAAGCATTCATCGCGATCTGTTTTCTTCAAGGACGAAAATGAATTAGCGCGTAGAGCCTAAATGACGATTTTCAAACGCATATTTAGGTGTTTTTTGGATTCTGAAAGGAAAGGTTTAAGATTCGGAATTCCTGTAGATTCTTACGATGGAAAGGCCGAAAATCTTTACCGCCCATATCGAGCGAAAAATTATGGATTTTCAAATTTGGAGCTCGCGTTCGGTATCATCGGAATCGAAAAAAATTGACACTCCTCGAATATTTGGAAAATTGCCGAATTGAAGAAAATTCCGGCCTTACTCGCACTTGGATTGAAAATTGGTACCCGAGATGGGAATTTCTAATTTCGTTTTTATGAAACGTTTAGGGTTTTGACCCGGGAGGAAAAATATGGGTTTTGACGTTTGAGTTTGGGAATTAAAATTGCCTTTTTTAAAATTTTGATTTGGGGCTCCCGGGTCAGCTCTTTGGGGAAGGGCTTTTCCTTTGGCGACCTCCCCGCCCCGAAAAGGCCTTCGGGGAACTTCCCGGGGACCTTTCGGCGATTTCGCAAAACGCCGTTTTCTTTGAAAATTTCGGGCTTTAAGAGCGCCCGGGGTTTTTCCGGTCGCTTCTCCTAGGAGGATACGCCTTTTCGATTTGTTTTAGATTCCCTCGGCCCGGGGGCGGGCTCCCCTCCGGGTCCCTACGGGACCAAATTCTTTTCCCACTTATTTTTAATATTAGACTAGTAAGCGGGTAGATCAATAGGCCCGGATCAATATAGACCATAGATCATAAGGGACCATAGATCAATATAGACCATAGATCAATATAGACCAAGATCAATAGGGCCCATACATCAATGAAGGCGCAGAAACACTAAACACGTCAAAATACCCGTTGGCGAAAAACTTGAAAGCTGGAAAAAACGAAAAAACCGAAAAAACACGAAAGAATCCGAAGAAACACGAAAGAAACCGAAGTTGAAAAAACCGAAATTACACGAAACAACGGAAAACACGAAAGAACCCCAAGCAACACAAATAATCCAAAGGAACCTGAAAAATCCCGAGAGCATATAACTTGAAAGGCGCAAAACCAAGTCAGGAAACACCCCGGGAAATAAAAAACCAAAGCCCAAAAAAAAAGTACTTGTAAATTGCACACCCTATATCACCCGATCGTAAACTCATTGTAAATTGCACACCCTTTGACGTTTTATCGAAATCAGCAAAATAACTAAATTGCACACCCCGTATATCACATGATCAAATTAATTGTAAATCGCACACCTGTATGCCATTTTATCAAATTAGACCCATACGCGAAAAAACCTGAAGAAAAATGCATTTGGGACACCCACCTATAATTGATTCGCAGGGGTGCTTTTTCCATAAAAAATCAGACGGAAAATCTCAAGAAAGAATCTGGTGAAAATCAGTGCTTTCCATAAGCACAGCCTGTAAGCATTTTTTCGAGATAGCAATTATGCGATTCATCGCGATCTGTTGCATTCTTCAAGGACGAAAAAATTAGCGCGAAAATAGGCCTGAAATGACGATTTTCAAACGCATATTTGAGGTGTTTTTCTTCCGATTCGTGAACCGCGGGTGTGTCTGAGATTCGGAATCTCCTGTAGATTCTTAATCGGACTTGAAGGCGCAAAATCTTTCACGCCCATATCGAGCGAAAAATTGATGCCGTATTTTCAAATTTGGAGCTCGCGTTCGGCTATCATCGGAATCGTATGAAAATTATGACATTTTGCCTCATTTACCAAAATTGGAATTTGAATGAAGAATTCGCGGCCTTATTCGCTACTTGGATATGAAAATTGGTACCCAGAGATGGGAATTTCCTCAAGTTTCATTTTCTACCGCCGAAAAGGGCGTTTCGGGCTCGTAACGCCCGCCCGAATCAAACATCATGGTTGATTTTGACGTTTCGCGGGGCTGGCGAAACTAAAATTGCCGTTTTACCCGGGATTTTAGCCTAGAAATGGGGGCCCGGGTTCTAATGGGTTCTAAAAACCGGATCCTGCTCTCGGAATATGTGGCGAGTCCGGGACGCTGGGCGTTTCGGCTTCGACCTATTTCCTTTTTCCGGGGCACTTTGGGCGATTTCGCGAAAAACGTCATTTCGCGATTTTCTTTCGAAAATTTCGGGCACTTTAAGAGCGCCCGGGGGTTTTCGGTCGCTTCTCCTAAGAGGATACGCCTTTTCGATCTGTTTTAAGATTGCCCGGGGTTCGGCCCGGGTCCGCTCCTACGCCTCGCGGGGTCCCATATGGCCAGTGGCGTCGATGCCATAGGGAAGTTCGAATTGGGCGATCTAGTAAATCTAGATGCCCAAACTGTCGGCGTTATTGTTAGATTAGAACGCGATAACTTTCATATTTTGACGATGAATAATAATGTTATTCAACGACGACCCAGTTCTTTGGAAAAAGAACTCTAAGCCGACACACAAGCGCTCTGGATTTCAACAAAACCAAATCCAACGAAAAGATATTGTAAAAGTTATTGATGGACCCCATAAAGATTTCACTGGTGTGATAAAGCATCTTTACAGAAATACAGTCTTTGTACACTCTGAAAAATTTTTGGCCAACGCAGGAATATTCATTTGCAAAACTAAGCATATTGAGTTGATCGGTGGAAATAATAGTATGACCAGTCAAGAATTCAAAACCGGTATGGGCTCTATGTACCCTAGCTTTAGCTCTCCGATGTGTCATTCGAATGTAGGGGAAATTCTGTAAGAGGTGGTTTTCAACCATCACAACAACCTGGTAGAAGTGGTCAGGAAAGGAGGCTCAGAAATCTTATTGGGACAACAATTAAGATCATTAAAGGTCCCTATAAGGGTTACATTGGTATTGTTAAAGACGTTACAGAAAAAATCGCTAAAATCGAGTTGCATACCACATGTCAGACGATTTTGGTGGCGATAGAGCGTATTGCTGATGCAGGTATGTATTGCCTATTACAATATTTTTACTATTTAACTTCTCTCTGACTTCATTAATTCATTTCAAAGTCGCAAAGGAATGTTTGACATTTCACATTACAGAATTCTACATTATGAAACTTTCAAATCATTAATGCACTTTTTGTTCGATATGATAGATAGGATTAGATTGGATAGTAGTGAGTGGAACTACTAAGCTATTTGACGAAATTGCCATTTGTTTTGTATCTTATTAATAATTATCTCCTTTTTAATTACAGGTACTCCAAGTTCTTGTAGTGACATCACCAATTCGGCTACAACACCAGCATATTCTGGAAGTCAGACCCCATTTATAGAGATTCTGGAGATCAGACTCCGATGCACCACAACGGTAGCATGACACCCAACAGCTACTAGGGCATGACACCAAGAAACGAAGGAACAAGAACTCCCAATGACTATTCCATATGAAATCAAATCATCCCAACTACAAAACGTGACTTAGTCAATCAATTATTATTTCTTATCTATTTTTATTTTTATATTATTATTATTTATTACTGATTGTGTTATTTATTTTTGTACATATTCATTTCATAAGTTTCTAGTGAGGTCCATACAATATACATATATTACATATATTAAAATTGTTTTTGCTTTTTTTTTTCAAGTTTGCTCTAGATTAGAAAGCTAGTAGCTTCTTTCAAGTGGAACGGCGAGCTATCCTTTTGCAGAAATGAAAGAAATAAACCATCGACGACGAGTTTATATCAGAACTAGTAAAATATCATGAAAATTAGTCGATTGAATAAAGCCTTAAAACTCTGTTGGTGAATTCATGAGATATGAATTTTCATTTATTAAACGAACAGTTACTTTTCGAATATTTCATTTTTTTCATTCTGATGGCATTAAAAATACATTTGATCAATGATCATGTTGAAGTATTCAAAAACGAATTTTTCCGTGTACAAATTATATCTAAGTTCACAGTGTTTCATGAGAATTAAATTTCTCTTCATTAAAAAAAATTTTTTTCGTTTTACCTCAACATTCTCGGATTCTGCTGGATTCAAGAATTCAATTGATTATTGATTACGACGATGCATTTGAAATCGAATATTTCTGTGTACGAATTATTCCGAGCACATAGTAATTCATGAGATATGAATTTTTTTTTATCAAGAATAAAAAGTTATTTTTCAAAATCTACGATTTTTTCAGATTTTGATTACAGTCAGAGCAATCAAAAAATTATTTTTCTGTATATGAATTATCCCTGAGCACACAGTGTCTCATGAGACATGAATTTTTTTCCTTAAAAATTTTTTTTTTTTTTTTTGAAATCTTCAATATTCTAGGATTCTGCTGGCTATAAGAATTCAATTGATTATTGATTATCACGAAGCATTCATAAATGAATATTTCAGTGTACAGATTATATCTCAGGAGATAGTTATTCATGTGACATGATTTTTTTTTATAAAACAAAGTTAGTTTTCGAAAACTTCGATCTTTTCGGATTCTGATGGCATAAACAATCATTTGATTACTGGTTATAATGAAGCTTTCTGAAACAAGAATTTCCGTTCTCAAATTATTCAGAAGCACACAATAAATCATGAGATATGGAATTTTTTTTATCATGGAAAAAGTTATTTTTTCAAAACATCGATTTTTTCGGATTCTGATGGAAGTTGAAATTCATTTGATTACTGACCATCATGAGTATTTAGAAATTTTTTTCCGTATATAAATTTTCCCTGAGCACAAAGTAATTCATGAGGTATGAATTTATTTATGAGAAAAAAAAGTTTTCCTTCGAAAAGATAATTTTTTTCAGATTTTTCTGTTATTTAGAATTCATTTGATTACGGACTATGATGGAGTAATCGAAAACGAATATTTATCCAGAAGCACATAGTAATTCATGAGATATGAATTTTTGTTATTGAATAAAAATTATTTCTCAAAATTATCAATTTTTAGATTCTGATGGCATTTGGAATACATTTGATCGTAGATCACGTTGGAGTATTCAAAAACGAAAATTTCTGTTAACAAATTATACCTGAGCTCACGGTGATTATCAAGATATGATTTTTTTATTATTAAAAACGAATATTTTTGAAATCTTCAACATTTTCGGATTCTGTTAGCCTATAGAATTAGAATCCATTTGGTCAAAGATTTGAAGGATTCAGAAGTGATTCTCTTGTATACAAATCATACCTGAGTACACAGTAATTCATGAGATATGAATTTTTTTTGTCAATAAAAATAGTTATTCGAAAACTTCGATTTTTCGGATTCTGCTGGCATTTAGAATTCATTTGGTTATTGATCAAGATAAAGCATTCACAAGCAAATACTTCTCCATACGAATTATACTTGAGCATGCAGAAATTCATTGAATATTAGTTTTTTTCATTGAGAAAAATATTTTCTCCGAAATCTTCAATATTTTCGGATTTTGCTGGAATTTAAATCCCGGTTGATTCTTGATTATGAAGAAGCATTCAAAGACGAATGTTTCTGAGCACGAATTATACCTGAGCACACAGAAATTTCTGAGATATGAATTTAAAATAAAATTTCGAAAACTTCGATTTTTTCGAATTCTGATGGCATAAAGAATATAATTGATCACTGATTATGATGGAACATTCATGAATGAATAATACTATTTACGAATTAATTCCGAGCACCCAGTAATTCATGAAATGTGACACTTTTTTCACAAAAAAAAAAGTTAAATTTAGAAAACTTCATTTTTTTCGGATTTTGAAAGCAAAATGACTATTTCTGTCTACAAATTATTCCTTAGCACACACTTCTCATGAGATATTGAATTAAAAAAAAAACACTACAATTTTACTGCTCAAAATTATAAATGTTTTTTGAAATTTTCATCACGAGTTAATCTTTCTAGTTTCCAATAACACCGTTTATTCAAAATTAAACAGAGAAATGAATCGAAAAATGGAAATTTCACCATACAATAATTGAAATGCCTCCATTTTGAAATACCTTACATACAATTTTTTCTTCAACTTTTCATCGATAATTTTTGGCGCTCTTGTTCACCCGAACAGAGTGCCTATCTGCATGCCCAAATGTCTGTAATTTTGAAATATCGAGCCGAAAATGGTCTCAATCGATTAGGTTAAACTCCCTGATGAAGAATCCGTGGCGAAAGTTAAGTCTGTCCGGCCGGCGGGCCGTATCCTCTCTAGCATCCAAAAGAGATGAGCTAGAGTTTTCATATTTTCAGAATAGGTTAATTGTCCAAATATCTCGGTCAAGTTCGTTATTGGGCCAAATCCGTCGGAAGGCTCAGTAGTTATGAGCATCTGATATTTTGTTTCCACAATAACTACTAGAATATCCTTCCGATCAAGTTGATACTTGAAATATTGTTGAGGGAGGCTGAAACAAAACGGTTCGCAAAATTTCGCAGAAATCGTCACACTAGAAAATTTTAAAAAATTCCAAATAAAATTTTTTTCAATACTCACTATCTCATAAGATATTTTTCGGATTTCAATAAAAATTCGTGAATATATTGATATCTTATTTTATTTTGATATTATATTTTTTATATTTCATTTTGATATCTATAATAATTCTAGAGATATTCACTTGGCTCCACACATTTGTCCATCATCCCAATATATTAAAAACAATAAGGAATATTTCTGTGGTAATCGATGGTTCGATACAGGTAACCACCGAAGGAGATAAAAAAACTTTGGGTCGACTAGGGGTTTAGAAATGCGATATTTCGAGGTAGAGAGGGGAAGGCGATCTCGCGAGCGAAGCGAGCACCTTAAAGTTCATAAGACGGACTTTCGTTAGGTGCATTTCACATGACCTTACGACCACGCTAACATTTTCAAAAAAATTATCTAAAACAACGATTTCCCGTTTTTTCGCGAAAGATGGTCCGGTAAAATTGAAAAAGGCTTTTTCCACTGACGCGATCAGGAAAAGCTGTTTTCATATGTGTCTTCCCCGAGAATCGGACTTTTGGATAGGGCTATTCATATCTTCCAATCGCAAGTAAAAATATTTTAAATGAATTGCTGAAAATAGCTTACTTCGGCTCAAACACAAATTTCCAGATCATCAGTCACGTCCGACGTTCACAGAACATTGTCACATATTTTCAATTACAATTTTAATCCATACTCCGTATAATATTTTGAAAATTCTTCAATTCATGCGATTCGTAAGAACCCTAGTGAGGTATTCTCTTATAGTTTAACAGTCTACGATGTGTATTTAAGAAATTCAAAAATTTACCCAGCATAGAATCAGTTTTACAATCCCTAACCAATTCATTTCACCCCTGTCGATTCCTACTCTAAATGACAAATGTCGGTGACATTCAAATCTTATGTAGATTCATTCATATGTCATATTCTAGACGTAAAACTTAGTTTATGCGTGTACGAATGGAAAGTAATCGGCGAGGCACTCTGTTCATGGTTACACCTTTAGTCCTTTATCGAATAATTTTTATTTTACCTCTGTAAAATTAACCAAGCGCTAATCGATGGAGTTAAAACGATATTCTTTTGGTTTTTTTTTTGGTGGAAAAAGCACCCACTGCGAATCAATTATATACAGTGTGTCTCATATGCGTTGCCTATTTCTAACAGCTACCTTCCACCGAGTTATTTCGGCTGTTTCTGCTTACGGCTTCTCAATTCGATGAAATATTTTCGATTCATACACAGGGTGTTACATCTGAGTTGCGCAATATTAGCGCTGACTTTTACCAGAGTTTTCTCAAGTTTTCGTGTTTTTCCGCGTACGGGAGCTAATTTCAATAAAATGACATACAGGGTATGCAATTTACAATGAATTTACGATCGATTAATATACAGGGTGTGCAATTTACAAGTTCTTTCGGTATTTTTGGCGCTCTTTCGGTTTTTTGTGCTCCTTCATGGTTTTTAGGTTCCTTTGGATTTTTTGCGTTCTTTCGTGATTTTTCGCGTTCTTTCGTGTTTCGTTCATGTTTTTTTCGCTTTCAACGGTTTTTTTTTGCGTTCCTTCGGGTTTTTTCGGGTTCCTTTGGGCTCTTTGCGATCTTTCATGTTTCTTGGCGTTTCTTCGCATTCTTGAGTGTTTTTTCGCGTATCTTCGTGTTTCTTCCAGTTCTTTCATGTTTTTTCTCTTTCAACGGGTTTTTCGGGTTCCTTTGGGATTTTTGCGATCTTTCGTATTTCTTCACGTTCCTTCGCGTTCTTTCGGGTTTTTTCGGTTCTTTTCGTGTTGTCTCGCGTTCTTTTGTGTTTATTCGCGTTCTTCTGCGTTTTTTCACGTTTCTTCGTGTTTATTCGTGTTTCTTCCAGTTCTTTCATGTTTTTTCGCTCTCAACGGGTTTTTTGCGTTCCTTAGGGTTTTTTTGCATTCCCTTGGGCTTTTTGCGTTCTTTCGTCTTTCTTCAGGTTTTTTCATTTTTTCTCACGTTCTTTCGTTTCCTTTCGTGTTCCTTCGCATTCTTTCGAGTTTCTTTGCTTTCAACGGGTTTCTCTGCTCTGTTTCGTGTTTCTGTGAGCTTCATTGATCTATAGTCTATATTGGTCTATGGGCTTATTGAACTATTGGCTTATGGATCTACTGGCCTAAAGATCTACGTTCCTATAGATCCTCTGGCTTACTAGTCCCAATATATTGAAAACAATAAGGAATATTTCTGTGGTAATCGATGGTTCGATACAGGTAACCACCGAATGAGATCAAAAAACTTTGGGTCGGCGAGGGGTTTAGAAATGCGATATTTCGAGGTAGAAAGGGGAAGGCAATCTCGCGAGCGAAGTGAGCACCGTAAAGTTCATAAGACGGACTTTCGTTAGGTGCATTTCACACGCCTTTGCGACCACGCATTTTCAAAAAAATTATCTAAAACACCGATTTCCTGGTTTTTCGCGAAAGATGGTCCGGTAAAGTTGAAAAAGGCTTTTTCCACGGACACGATCAGGAAAAGCCGTTTTCATATGTGTACTCCCCGAGAATCGGTCGTTTGGATAGGGCTATTCGTATCTTCCAATCGCAATTAAAAATATTCTAAATTAATTGCTGAAAATAGCCTACTTCGGCTCAAACGCAAATTTTCAGATCATCAGTCACGTCCGACGTTCACAGAACATTGTCACATAATTTCACTTACAATTTTATTACATACTCCGTATAATATTTTAAAAATTTTTCAATTCATACGATTCGTAAGAGCCCTGGTGAGGTATACTCTTATTGTTTAACAGTCTACGATATGTATTTATGAAATTCAAAAATGTACCCAGCATAGATCCAGTTTGGCAATCCCTAGCCAATTCATTTCACCCCTGTCGATTCCTACTCTGAAATGACAATTGTTGTTGACATTTTAATCTTATGTTTTGTAATCGCAACCAAACAATAAACAAATCAAAATGAATATTTCGCAGGTAGGGATTTGCAGATAGCAGATAATACTTTATTCGGGTTGTACATTTCAATTTTCACTCCACAAAGAAACTTAGGAACGACCGTTTACAATTCATCGTGCTTGGTTGTATTTATTTATATAAATGGATCTATCAAAATATGACTACCTATACTCATCATTCGTAATCAATGGATATTTTCATAAAAACCTTTTTGCATGTAGGATTTCCTCACATATAGTGTAATCTTTCTTTTAATTCAGTTCGTTCAAACGGCCTCAGAAATCACAGAGAAACGAAGTTCCTTCGAGTTTTTTCGGGTTCCTTTGAGCTTATTGCGATCTTTCATGTTTTTTCGCGTTCTTTCGTGTTACTTCGGGTTTTTTCGTGTTATTTCGCGTTTCTTCGTGTTTCTTTCAGTTCCTTCATGTTTTTTCTCTTTAGACGGATTTTTTTTGCGTTCCTTCGGGTTTTCTTGGGTTCCTTTGAGATTTTTGCGATCTTTCGTATTTCTTCCCGATTTTTTATATTTCTTAGCTTTTTTTCGTGTTTCTTCGCGTTTTTTTGTGTTTCTTCGGGTCCTTTCGTGTTTTCTCGGGTTCTTTCGTGTTTTTTCGCGTTCTTTCGTGTTTTTCGCGTTCTTTCTTGTTGCTTCGCGTTCTTTCGTGTTTTTTTGCTTTCAACGGTTTTTTTGCGTTCCTTCAAGTTTTTGGGTTCCTCTGGACTTTTTGCGTTCTTTCATGTTTCTTTGCTTTCAACGGATTTTTTTCCGTGTTTCGTGTTTTTTGTGTGCGCTCCATTAATCTATGGGCCACATTTATCTATGGTCTATATTGATCTATGAGCCTATGGATCTACTGGCCTATATTGATTTACGGGCCTCATTTAACTATGGTTAATATTGATCTATGGGCTTATGGATCTACTGGCCAATATTGATCTACTTGCTTTTTGATCTACAGGCTTATGGATCTACTGGCTTACTAGTTGTACCTATATTATAATATCCTTATAGTTCGACAAATTACCTATCACATGTAGGTGGAATTTTTAAGTCACTTTAGAAAGGAATAATTAGGTACTTGACTAATGACGTCTTTCCTGGAATAACACGTTTGTTCTACCCAAAATATATATAATATCTTCGATTCTACCTTCTTATTGAAAGGGTTCCTGAGTCCCATTGAAAACGTTGACAGATGGATAATAGGAAATTAATGGTCCTATTGTCATATTACTGACTTGATGCTCGAATAATATCGTTTTCGTACTTCCGGGCCTAAAGTGACAACTTCACTCCCTTGTGACAGGTACTAAAGTGTCACATTTAATCCCTCCGGGATTAAATATTGACGAAACTCCCGGAACGATTAAATCACAAACAAACGAATTTAAGGGATATTTTATTGAAAAATACAATTAATTAGAATGGTAATTAACGTTAATATTCAAATTAATATTGTGACAGTTCGTCATATTGACCAGTCTTTCCTGGGTTAATGCAGCAGGTAACTGACGAGTAACAGATAGGTCCTTATCATATTGAACTTCGAAGATCCTGCGGAAACAGGAAGCGAGAATGAAGACTGTGGCATAACTATAGTGGACGAATCGGCGACTTGACCAAATATTTTATCTGAAATTTTTTGTTTATTTTTAATAGACGATTCAATATATACCTCGGCCACGTTGGAGGATTGCCATCCTCCATGTCTCTTCAGCACGTCTATTGTTGCTCCCGAATCAGCTAACAAAGACGCAGATGTGCGTCTAAAACAATGTCCCGTATAAGACGTCGCATTTTCTAATTTGAAGAAAGCTGCTATTTGCCGTGAAATGTACCAAACATGTTTTTTCCTACTACTCGCGTAGTACATTCTTTGTTGATGTATTGAATGAGGTGTCCCTGTCTTTCGCAATGCCACATATTTTCGAAATATCGCCACAAAACTGATGGCACTGTTTTCTGAATATTTGATCACAAAATTTCGGTCAATTTTATTTTTGGTGTTTCTAATCGCAATTAGGAAGGAATCGCCCAAATCTCTCACATCGTCGATTTCTAAATCAACCAACTCTTTTCCACGACAAGCTCCCGCAACGCCCAAAATAAGTGCAACCTACAAAAAAATTGATTTCTTAAAATTTCTGAATATAAACACATTTCCAAACCTTAAGCATTAAATATTTATCATCCGGAGCCTCCCGTAAGAACAGATCTACCTGCCCAGACGTGAGAATTCTTGGCTTAAATTCCTCTTTTCTTCTCTTCAAAAAAGCTAATAATTTTGGAAATTTACTTATATCAATATCTTCTCCTATGTTAATAACCGATTACAGCATTGAGTAAGGTGCCCAGAGAGTTGAGGCACAAACCGCTTTTGATTAATCATTGAAGTAGACTAACAGCGCATTTTCAGTAGGTTGTCTCACATTTTTTAAGCGGCACCACGTATAGTTTTCTAGATTTCGGTGGTAACAATTCTTCACCTACTTCGGCTGCTCTTTTATCAATATCAGATACACCTTCTTCACTCATGATACCAATAATTATCAATAACAATGTTTCTTTACAATGACACTAGTAATGACAATGTTTCTAAAATTATAATTGTCACAACGCAATGTTACTATGGTAACTTATTTTAAAGACAGTTTATTAAATGAGTTGAAGAGAGAAAAAACTGATTGAAATTATGGAAATAATTAATAAAATCATACCGGAAGTACGAAAAGTGTCGTATATACCTTTCGACTGAACTACATTTAATCCTTCAGGTGATTTATGGCCCTCCCTGCGGTCGGGCCATAAACTTTACCTTCAGGATTAAATGTACTACTTCAGTCCCGCGGTATATAATATACTATTGTGCATCTATAGAGCTATGCTGTAATTAAAAATAGATTTATCATATCAAAATTCCCATTATATGGTAGTGGGACCTGAAGAAATTATTTAAAAATCTTTTTATTGAAAATTGAAAGCAAATTGCAAATGTGACAGTAACAAGATGTCTCTGGTTGACTGGTTTATTTATTATAAAAAAAAACTATGAAAATGGAATATTGAGCATTAAATTTGAAGTTTCAATATTATAATGAAACATCACTTTAAAGCTGAAAAAATTCAATTGAAGTATCTATCTGATATTGTTTTAAATATAAAATCAAATTGAAAATTGCACTGTGAATGAAAATAAGAACTATATAAAAGCAGTTATATCAACTGGATATTATAAATTTCGAAAAATACAGAATGTCTATAAACTAATAAACGTAGTAGTTAATAAACAATAGATATAAAACTTACCTCAAAATAATCTGAAGAGTAATATCCTAACCGTAGTAGTCATGCGCACTAAACTTATCTTTTCATATATTGGATAATAATAAAAACAATTATAGTTACAGCCACCCTGTTAACCGCTTCAGCCACCTTAGGAAAAGCATGTGAAAGCTGTTTTTATGACATTGGAAAGTGTTATCACACTGATTATTGCTGTAACTACATATATATGTTTCATTTTGTTTTATGTAAGAAAAAATAAAATTTTACTCTAAATAATTTTTTTTCAATTATATCAGAAAATACTTTAAATATGCTTATTCTTATATACAGGATGCTCCAATTAGTAACTTCAACAAAGTTTTTTCAGACTTTTCGCAGCTGAGGAAAATACCCGATATACCGCCTTTGCCAAAAGTATTGTGCACCCTAAAAAATTTCGCAGGTGCACGGCAAGTGTGGGAAAAACAAAGCTATTGTTTAAGGATTCTTTTGTTGGCATCTAAAAAGGATTAAAAATAATTACATGTGCCGCAAAAAGCAATAAAACACCTGGGTGCCATAAGTTTGTGGATACATCCAGTCGTTTAGGTTGCTTTTGGTGATTTTTTGCGGAAGATTGGAGTGATATCGTTATAATATGCCAAAAAGAAACGAACTTTCGTTAGAAAAACGTGTGCAGATACAGGTTCTGCATGAGCAAGGGAAATCACAAGTAGAGATTTCCAAATCTGTGAAATGTTCCCGCCGATCTGTGCAATATGCTATTGAGCGATTCTCTGCTACCGGATCTCATCGGAATAGGCCTAGAACCGGGCTCAAACGCATCACTACAGATCGTCAGTTATTGAGAGAGTCGTTAAAAAATAGGAAAAAAACCTCTTCCGAGCTTGCTGCTGAATTGTCAGTAGAAATTACACCATCAATTTCTGCTCGCACAATTCGCAGACGACTTCAGGAAGCTGGTTTGAGAGGGTGTAAAGCCAGAAAGAAGCCATGGCTCTCGGATGACAACAAGAAAGCTCGATTAAAATGGGCTTTAAAACACCGAAGTTAGACTGCAGAAGATTGGTCAAATGTCGTGTGGTTAGATGAATCAAACTTTGAGGTAAGTTAGTTAATTTAATGTCCTTATAATATTTCATAAACAGTTTGAAAAAAATGCCTCTTTATTTTAATTTGATATTTTTCTCAGGGCTCAATATTTTCCTCGTTATTGCAGATTGTAGTACCAACTGTAAAACACGGTGGCGGCAGCATAATGGTTTGGGGCTGCATGACTAATTCTGGAGTTGGCGAAATTTTCGTGTAAGAGGGTCGCATGAAATCTGAAAAGTACATAAATGTACAACAATCTGCGTTGTTGCATTCATTCAACAAACTTTTTGGAGACAGCAGGATAACGCGCCGTGCCACAAGTCTGCTCGCTCGATGACATGGTTTCGAGAAAATTGCATTGAACTTCTGGACTGGCCTGCCCAGTCTCCGGACCTAAACCCCATAGAGCATTTATGGGGTTTATTAAAGGGCCACACTATTAACAACAAAAAAGAGCTAAAACGCTGCTTGTGTCTGGAGTGGAACGCGATAACGGCTGAAGACTGTAGAAAACTAGTGAACTCGATGCGAAAAAGAATTTCTGCCGTAATTAATGCAAAAGGTGGACCCACAAAATATTGATTATGTATTAATAAATAATGATATAAATATACAGGAATTGTTTCATTTTATTTCGGTTTAACCCTGTTCAAAAAACTGCAAGGTGACATGGGTGCTCAATACTTTTGGCCAAGGCTGTATGATTGGCGATTTTTTTTTGGTTTTGTTGTTTTAATGATTTCTGGTAGCGCGGTTTCAAAAATTCATCTCTTTTTGTTGTAGTTATTTTGCAATCTTTTTTGTGACATGATTGCCTTGAACGTTGTTCAAAAAAATGATACAGCATCTTTATTTTACTTGAAGTTACTCAAAAAAGGCTAGAATAATGGAAAAGGGACCATTGAAAAATAGTTACACGAAAGAAACATTTCTCAGATTTATAGATTCAAAATTATCCCAGTTCCAATGCTATAAACACTTGTTTATTAACTAATGGATTTCTTTTGAAAAATCGCAATACAGATTTTGGCAAGGTGAATAATTGCTTATTGATTCATCCTGCAGACGCCTGGATTCTTGATTTTTTAAAATTTTCATTCAATACTTCTAATATTTATTAACTTCCTAGGCAGATTTGAATTATGTCTAATAGTTTTCAACATTTTGTTGAAAAACAAAGTCTGTTTTATCAAACTATTTGAATTTTTGCAAGTACAATCTCATAAAAATCCATCGACTGAAAAGAACCTGACACTCTGTTGGTATATGATCTTCATACATTATCTTTATTGATTAACAATGTGTTAATTTCAACCTTGATCGAACGAAATTTGCTGATAGAAGATGAAAAATTAATGTTGCCAATTCGGAAAAAAAATATGTGAGCTATTTTAAAGTTATTTAATTCTTTATTGTTCACTAGAACGATTTACTAGTAATAAAAATTGAAATAACCTATGATTTCGAGCAGTGATGGAAAACTTTTTTTTTTTCAATTATCTATATGAAACTTTGAAACTTGTACATTGCGGTAATCATTTTAGCAAAATTAAAATACGTTGTTAATACTACAAGATCTCCGAGATAACTTGGGGTTATTAAGTCTGTAATCTCAGAATATCAATTTGATATTTGTTATTTTATGATCAAAAAGAGATATAACCCCTTTTACTTTTCAGAACTTGTAGAGTGAATCATGTGGTTTCACTAAACATTCTAGATAAGTTACCTCAATGTGCTAGATTTGAAGTTACAAGTTACATACTGAAAATTAAAAATAGTATATTTGTTTACATAAAAATTCATTTTATTATATCTTATAACGAATCTTATTATCGAAATCATTTGTTTTTTAAAGTTATTATTATTATTTTATTAAGGTAAATTTAGCTCCCAAATAGGAAAATTGAAAGAGAAAAACACCGTTTACTTAATGAAAGGAAAATATTGGGTCGAAAGATGGAAATTTTACTTAAAAATTTGAAATGCCTTGATTCTTGGAAAACTTACAAAGAAGTTTTTCTTAAATTTATTGTTCAGTATCCACAGTTTCCACAGATTTTTACATCAAGTAATTTTGTAGAATTATTATGAATCATGGAGTTTAAATTGTAGGTTTTCTATCCCTACGATTTCGTCCCTGGCGCACACAATTGAACTCTTCAGTATGGGATTTGTCATTTGTGATATTTGAGAAGGGGAGCCGCCAGGATCTGAACCCGGCACTGGTCGAATTAAAGAAAATATTTTTCTACAAAAAATTGCCTAATTATTTTTCAACAACTTCTGCTCGGAGGTACAATTTTTCTTCAAATTTTAATTACTAATAAATCTTTCTAGCTTTCAAGTAACACTACATCCGAAAAGAACCCCGTTTATTTAAAGAGGAAAAAAATTTAATCTAGAGTTGAATATTTTAGCAAACAAAAATTCTTTTTCTTCAAATAACTTACCTATTTTTTCCATTTTTCATCGATAATTTCCTATATTGTATCGCTAAATTTCGTTTAATCAAGGGTAAAATTAACACATAGTAAAATTCAAATGATATTAGTCAAGTATTGTTAAGATAGAATAAGGTAATCGATTCGTCTGGATTGGTAGTAGTTTTCATATCGCGCATGTTCCGTATAGGCGCAGAAAAACTGCGCATGCGCCTAGCGTATTCCGCGCAGCTTTGATGTATACGCGCATTAATGTTCCCGATGTTGCGTATTACATTTAAAAATGGGCTGGACCCGCATCTGTGATATTCAACAATTATTTTTACAGATTTCATGAAGTAATGCTTATATTTTATAATGGACGAGAGGAGACTTCTTTCTGGTATTTATGACCATGCAGGAAGAAGAAGAAGAAGAACAGGAGGAAGAAGAGCTAACACAGATTGATTGGTTCTATGGCAACACATTTAATGCGCCAACATTTTAAGACTTTATTTCTTAGTGTAGTCTAGTGTAGTGTAGTGATACAGTTTACGGCCAAGTCAAGAATAGCTATTGGTAAATATGTCAGATTTTAACATGGAATATTCCCGTGATGGAACTTCGGATTACGAATCTGATTCATCTGACAGTTCGGAAAGTTCATCTTCATCATCAAGTTCAGCCAGCAGTTCAGTATCCAGATCACGTTCTGAGTCTGGATCCCGGTCATCATCAAAATCACCTAGTAGGTCTAGGAGTCGATCAAGATCAGAAGATAAGGAAACGTCAGAAGCTGAAGATGTTGAGGAACATGATTCCTATGAGAAATCTTCAGATTCAGAGGAGTATGACACCGAAGAGGAGGAAAGTGATAGACATAAACCTAAAAGAGGAGGAAGAAGGGTCGTTACGGACGTTTCATCATGGATGAGGCTGAAGTAGACGATGACGAAGAGGATGATGAAGATGAGTGGGAAGAGGGTGCGATGGAATTAGCCCACGAGCTCAATGAGGCAGGACCCACCGCCAGGGATATTGAAAGAAGTATGCGACAAACTAATATGTGGCATACTCAAAGAGATGATGATCTTGAATATTATCTCCGCGAAAAGTATGTCGATAGACCCGCAGCTGATCAAAGATTCGGCGATGGAGAAGTGTCTGATGAGATCACACAACAATCTCTTCTTCCAGATATTAGGTGAGTTTTATTTTCTGTTGAGTACCCGGTTATATTTATTAATTCAATCTGTATTTCTAGAGATCCAAACTTATGGATGGTGAAATGCCGATTTGGCGAAGAGCAGTCAACAGTCTTGTACTTGATGAGAAAATTCTTAACGTACCAGAAGTCAAATAAACCTTTACAGATAAAATCAGTTTTTGCGGTGAAAGGAGTTAAAGGTAGGGTTTATATCGAAGCTCACAAAAATGCTCATATAACAACATCTATTGAATATGTGACTGCGCTCAGAGCGGGCATGTTCAAATACCAAATGGTGCCAAAAAATGAAATGCCAGATGTACTGAGAGTTGTAAAGCCACAAAATAGCCTGAAATTGAAACAGTGGGTTCGATTAAAGCGAGGAGTGTTTAAAGACGATATTGCTAAAGTTGATTACATCGACATGGTTCAAAATAAAGTGCTCCTCAAATTATTACCTAGAATCGATTACACAAAACCAAGAGGAGCCCTGAGGAGCGAACAGTGCGAAACGGAAAAACGCAAGAAGAAACGTAAGCCTGCTGCAAAACCTTTCAATCCAGAGGATGTTAGAGCCATTGGTGGTGACATTACTACAGACGGTGATTTTATGGTTTTTGAAGGAAATAGCTACTGCCGTAGGGGATTTCTATACAAGACATTCTTCTTAAGCGCAGTTCTAACAGATGGTGTGAAACCAACTTTAAGTGAACTCGAAAGATTCGAAGAAGAACCCGAAGGTGTAGATATTGAATTGCCAGCTGGGAATGAAACAACCCACTCATTTAGTCCAGGCGATATTGTCGAAGTCATTGAAGGTGAATTGATCGGTCTGCAAGGTAAAGTTCTCACCACAGATGGAATGAAGATAACTATGATACCTGATCATGAAGAATTGCATGACCCGCTAATGTTTGAAGCTTATCAATTGCAAAAGCACTTCAAAATTGGCGATCATGTTAAGGTTCTCGCTGGAAGATACGAAAGGGATACTGGTATAGTAATTAGAGTTCAAGACACCAGGGTAGTTTTGATTTCGGATCTGACGAAGCATGAATTGGAAGTTTTAGCGAAAGATCTGCAACTTTGTATTGATATGGCCAGTGGCGTCGATGCCATAGGGAAGTTCGAATTGGGCGATCTAGTAAATCTAGATGCCCAAACTGTCGGCGTTATTGTTAGATTAGAACGCGATAACTTTCATATTTTGACGATGAATAATAATGTTATTCAACGACGACCCAGTTCTTTGGAAAAAAGAACTCTAAGCCGACACACAAGCGCTCTGGATTTCAACAAAAACCAAATCCAACGAAAAGATATTGTAAAAGTTATTGATGGACCCCATAAAGATTTCACTGGTGTGATAAAGCATCTTTACAGAAATACAGTCTTTGTACACTCTGAAAAATTTTTGGCCAACGCAGGAATATTCATTTGCAAAACTAAGCATATTGAGTTGATCGGTGGAAATAATAGTATGACCAGTCAAGAATTCAAAACCGGTATGGGCTCTATGTACCCTAGCTTTAGCTCTCCGATGTGTCATTCGATTGTTGGGGTAATTTCTGTAAGTGGTGGTTTTCAACCATCACAACAACCTGGTAGAAGTGGTCAGGAAAGGAGGCTCAGAAATCTTATTGGGACAACAATTAAGATCATTAAAGGTCCCTATAAGGGTTACATTGGTATTGTTAAAGACGTTATGCGTTCACAGTGCAAGAAAAAAAGGTTTGCTTGCTATTTTTGCAAAAACGATCATTCAATTTTTTTTAAATGTGACAAATTCTTAGAGTCTTAGCATTGATGATAGAATTGTAGAAAGGTAAAAGAAAGCAAGCTATGCACCAAATTGTTTAAATCCTAATCATAGCACTAATTATTAAGCACAAAAGCAACTTGTAGAAAATGCAAAGGCCATCCACAACACAATAATACATAAGGAAAAGGTAACAGAGTGTTCACCCGCAATTACATAGCGAAAGTGAACATGACACTTCCATGAAAAAAGAAGTTTGTGATAACCCGGCAGAAGTCAATATTGATGTGATAATGGTATTGTTCATAAGTCTGTTTCAACGGCATCCAAGAGCGCAGCTACGGCGAGCAGCAGGGTAGTTTCTGTTACTATCAACCGCTTTTAGTCAATGTAAAAAGATAAATATAATCAGTCAATCAAGGCACGCACATGTTAGCGATCCAGGTTCTCAAAGTAATTTTTTATTACCGAAAGGTTAGCTGCACTAGGCTTGGATAAGTGCGGTAGAATACAGCATAGCAGGTATTGGCAATAATTTAGTACGTGTGCTAAGTACAAAATGTCAGTGTACATAAATTCGTTGGTAAGTGAGTATTCTGAAACTATTTCTTGTTTAATATTACCAAAATCACTCAATATTTACCAAATTATGACTTCAAATTTCTACGATGTTAAATATCCCGGAAGATAAAGTATTAGCAGATCCAGTTTCAATAAGAGCTAAGAAATCGATATTCTTCCCTGGAGTAGGAATATTTTATAAATTGCTGCATGGTGGAACAGGTAGAATTTGATCAGTAGCCTTATATTGCAAAAAACAGTAAACTCGGTTGGATATTGGGCGGAAGAGAATTAGACATTTTGGATTAAAAATTGTAATCGCGTATTTAGTAATTTAGCCACTGATACTAAATTGAGGTCAAACTTAGATTCTTAAGCGAAGAGTTTAGGAGAAATTTCAGCAAGTTGAAATTGTTCTAAGTCCTGAAATCAAAGATGAGTTTTGTGAAAATCATTTCATCTCAAATAACTTTCAAGAGCTCAAGACAATAAATTCATAGTTAAAATTCCATTCAAAATGATTCCAGTTAAGTTAGGACGATCAAAGGAAATGGCATTGAAAAAGATTTCATTATCTTGAACGGAAATTATCAAAAGATATTAAATTAAGGCAACAGTGCATGTAGATTTCATTGATGAATATAAACGACTAGGACATCTAAGGAAGTAGAGTTAGATGTAATGAATTCAGAAGATGACGGAGCAGTTTATTATGTCCCTCATCATCCTGTGTTAAAGGAAAGCGATACTACATCTTGTAGGTTGTGTTCTGATTTCAGCTAAGACTGACAATAACGTTTCTTTAAAAACGACATACAAGTAGCAGGACCTACCATACAGTGTGGAATTAATTGACATACTCTTAAGATTTAGATTACCTTATTTATGTACTTACAGGCTGACATATCTAAAATGTACAGACAGGTTTGGATTCATCCAAGTCAGACCAGATTCCAAAGAATATTTCATGCGAAAATCGGAAAATAAAAAATTAAGGTGCTATGGAGTTACCACGGTTACATACGGAAGTAAGTCAGCCAGTTTTTAGCAACAAGGGGCTTTGCAACAGATAGCTCATGAAAATGTTGACACCTATCCTGAAGCTTCTAAAGCAATTCGAGAAAATTTTTATGTAGACGATTATTTAGACGGCAGAAACAATCAATCTGACATTATTAAGCTTCAATCAACGGTTACGCAGTTGTTGATGGAGTCAGGTTTCAATTGAGAAAGTGGTTAACTAACTCTCCAAATCTCATTGAACACCTTTCATTATTGATAAGGAAGTTAAGTCTATCATACTAAACCTTAGCGAAAATCAAAATAGTAAGGCTTTAGCGGTATATTGGAATTCATCCTCTGACACAATAGAATATAAATACATGTTTAGGTGAATTAGAAGAGAATAAAAAACATAACTAAAAGATCCATTCTTTCAACAATAAGTCAATTGTTCGACCCTATGGGCCTTGTTAGTCCTGTAGTGATGAAGGCCAAATTCATTCTTCAATTAGTTTTTGGAAGGAAAAGGGCGACTGGGATGACCTCCAGCATCCGATAATCTAAGAAAAATTGCTTAGAGTTTGTAGTTGGTCTACAGGAGCTCAAAAAATACTGTAGAATCCTGAAGACATACTTTTTACGAGATGCTCAATACTTAGAAATACATTTATTCGTGGATGCATCTGAAAAGGTTATGGCGCATGCCTATATGTAAAATGTCAAACTTCTAGCGAATTCAGATGTAGTCTTATTTTGTTCAAAGAGTAAGGTAGCACCTATTAAGAATTTAACATTGCCCAGATTGGAACCATGCGCAGCACTCTTAGGATCGAAACTATTAACTAAAGTCAAGTGCGCAATGAAAAAATAAATTTTCAAAAACCTTTTGTTGGACAGATTCACTTGTCACCTATCATTGATAAGGGGTTCTCGATAAATGAAAACCTTCGTGGCAAACAGAGTGTCAAAGATACAATCGACAACCGATATTAAAGATTGGCATCATGTAAGATCAAAGGAAAAATCCTGCTGATCTGATATCTAGAGGAGCTACTGTAAGCGACCTTACAAAATCAATATTTTGGTTTGAAGGGCCACACTGGCTAAGGGGTAATGGTGATGAATATCCTTTAGGTGGAAATATCGGGATATATTGACTGAGATACCGGAAGTTAAGACAATTTCAAATATTGCCATGGAAAATTCTGATAGTATATTTGAACGATTTTCTAATTTAAAAAAGATTATAAGAATTGTGGCATATTCTTTGCGATTCATAAATAACGCAAGTAACAGAGGTAATAAAAAGATTTGGCTATTTAGACGTATTAGAGATAGGAGACGCTTTTAATGTTTTGATAAAGTTAGCCCAGGCTAGAGTATTTAGCCAAGAGATTGGTGGATTTAAAAGATCAAAAATACATTAGAGGTTCTAGTTCAATTTCGGGTTTAAATCCTTTCTCGACACTAATAATATATTACGAGTTGGAGGTAGAATCTTGAACGCAGAGTTTGACTATGACAAAAAGCATCCAATTATTTTGCCAAAGAATCATTTATTAACTCTATACATAATGCGCGATGAGCACAAAACACTGCTCCACTGCGGACCACAGCAATTATTGTTCGCCATAAGAGAGAGATTTTGGCCTCTCGGAGGTAGGAATATTGCGCGTAAAATTGTTCATGAATGCATGGTTTGTTTTAAGGCAAAACCAAAGACATGCGAATACATTATGGGTAACTTACCTTCAGAACGGCTTTCCCAGGCATTTCCTTTTTCATACGTAGGTTGCGATTACGCTGGTCCTTTTTGTTGAAAGACAGTAAATCTCGTAAGCCAGGTATAGTAAAGCGTGGATATGCATATTTGTCTGCATGCCTACAAAGGCAGTTCATATTGAGTTAGTATCTGAGTTAACTACACAAGCCTTTATTGCGTGTGTTTGAGAAGATTTACTGCTCGAAGAGGAAAACTGAAACCATTTTTTCAGACAATGGTACGCAATTCGTAGGTTCTAATAATGAACTTCTCAGTTTTTTTTGAAGAAAACACTGAAAAAATTACTAAACATTTTACCGATGAAGGGATAATTTGGAAATTCATTCCACCAAGAGCACCAAACTTTGGAGGAATATGGGAAGCGTGTTAAGAGTACTAAGCATCATTTGAAGCGTATTATAGGCCTCAATCAGCTGCGTGTTTTGAAGATTTTACTACGGTCTTGTGTCAGATAGAATCTATACTCAATTCGCGACCACTTACCCCCTCTTTCTTCCAGTCCTAATGATTTATCCCCACTCACACCTGCACATTTTCTAATTGGACGGCTCTCTCACAAGCTTACCCCAAGGCAGTTATATAGATATTCCAGATGGTCGACTAAAACTATATCAGCAGAGGCAAAAGATGGTGCAATTATTCTGGAAACGATGGAGCATTGAATACGTCAACGGCCTTCAAGTGAGGCTAAAATGGAAAAACAACGGCCCTCAATCTGGTCAGCAAGGGAGCCTTGGTTATAATAAAGGAAGACAACTTACCTCCTCTAGCATGGAAGATGGGTAGAATAGAATCGCTCCACGCTGGTGCTGATGGCGTTATTCGAGTGGTCTCAGTGCGCTGCAGTGATGGTAGTGTTTTTAAAAGAGCGATAACTAAAATATGTATACTTCCTATTGAGAACGATGTGAATGATGTCTGAATAGTGTTTATTTATTATTTTTGTTGTTGAAATGTAGTCATTTCAAGGCCGGCAGTATGTTAGCAATTAAAATCTATGCTCATCGAGCAACGGTGTATTACAATTCTGGCAACACCGCTAACGCTCGGGGTACCTGCGAGCCTGCCACCATTTTAGTTCCTCTTGGTCAACAGTAAAGTAACAGTCCACACAAGCTCTACCAAGACAGAGCACAGTTTATCCGTTTCTACAACGATAATGCATTAAAGTTTTTAAGGTAAATTAATGTGTTTCATTTGAAAGTTTAAACGAGCAGACAGCTCAACCATGAATTTTCATTTATTAAACGAACAGTTAATTTTCGAATATTTCATTTTTTTCATTCTGATGGCATTAAAAATACATTTGATCAATGATCATGTTGAAGTATTCAAAAACGAATTTTTCCGTGTACAAATTATATCTAAGTTCACAGTGTTTCATGAGAATTAAATTTCTCTTCATTAAAAAAAATTTTTTTCGTTTTACCTCAACATTCTCGGATTCTGCTGGATTCAAGAATTCAATTGATTATTGATTACGACGATGCATTTGAAATCGAATATTTCTGTGTACCAATTATTCCGAGCACATAGTAATTCATGAGATATGAATTTTTTTTTATCAAGAATAAAAAGTTATTTTTCAAAATCTACGATTTTTTCAGATTTTGATGACAGTCAGAGCAATCAAAAAATTATTTTTCTGTATATGAATTATCCCTGAGCACACAGTATCTCATGAGACATGAATTTTTTTCCTTAAAAATTTTTTTTTTTTGAAATCTTCAATATTCTCGGATTCTGCTGGCTATAAGAATTCAATTGATTATTGATTATCACGAAGCATTCATAAATGAATATTTCAGTGTACAGATTATATCTCAGGAGATAGTTATTCATGTGACATGATTTTTTTTTTTTATAAAACAAAGTTAGTTTTCGAAAACTTCGATCTTTTCGGATTCTGATGGCATAAACAATCATTTGATTACTGGTTATAATGAAGCTTTCTGAAACAAGAATTTCCGTTCTCAAATTATTCAGAAGCACACAATAAATCATGAGATATGGAATTTTTTTTATCATGGAAAAGTTATTTTTTCAAAACATCGATTTTTTCAGATTCTGATGGAAGTTGAAATTCATTTGATTACTGACCATCATGAGTATTTAGAAATTTTTTTCCGTATATAAATTTTCCCTGAGCACAAAGTAATTCATGAGGTATGAATTTATTTATGAGAAAAAAAGTTTTCTTCGAAAAGATAATTTTTTCAGATTTTTCTGTTATTTAGAATTCATATGATTACGGACTATGATGGAGTAATCGAAAACGAATATTTATCCAGAAGCACATAGTAATTCATGAGATATGAATTTTTGTTATTGAATAAAAATTATTTCTCAAAATTATCAATTTTTAGATTCTGATGGCATTTGGAATACATTTGATCGTAGATCACGTTGAGTATTCAAAACGAAAATTTCTGTTAACAAATTATACCTGAGCTCACGGTGATTATCAAGATATGATTTTTTTTTATTAAAAAAAACGAATATTTTTGAAATCTTCAACATTTTCGGATTCTGTTAGCCTATAGAATTAGAATCCATTTGGTCAAAGATTTGAAGGATTCAGAAGTGATTCTCTTGTATACAAATCATACCTGAGTACACAGTAATTCATGAGATATGAATTTTTTTTTTGTCAATAAAAATAGTTATTCGAAAACTTCGATTTTTTCGGATTCTGCTGGCATTTAGAATTCATTTGGTTATTGATCAAGATAAAGCATTCACAAGCAAATACTTCTCCATACGAATTATACTTGAGCATGCAGAAATTCATTGAATATTAGTTTTTTTTCATTGAGAAAAAATATTTTTCTCCGAAATCTTCAATATTTTCGGATTTTGCTGGAATTTAAATCCCGGTTGATTCTTGATTATGAAGAAGCATTCAAAGACGAATGTTTCTGAGCACGAATTATACCTGAGCACACAGAAATTTCTGAGATATGAATTTAAAATAAAATTTCGAAAACTTCGATTTTTTCGAATTCTGATGGCATAAAGAATATAATTGATCACTGATTATGATGGAACATTCTTGAATGAATAATACTATTTACGAATTAATTCCGAGCACCCAGTAATTCATGAAATGTGACACTTTTTTCACAAAAAAAAAGTTAAATTTAGAAAACTTCATTTTTTTCGGATTTTGAAAGCAAAATGACTATTTCTGTCTACAAATTATTCCTTAGCACACACTTCTCATGAGATATTGAATTAAAAAAACACTACAATTTTACTGCTCAAAATTATAAATGTTTTTGAAACTTTCATCACGAGTTAATCTTTCTAGTTTCCAATAACACCGTTTATTCAAAATTAAACAGAGAAATGAATCGAAAATGGAAATTTCACCATACAATAATTGAAATGCCTCCATTTTGAAATACCTTACATACAATTTTTCTTCAACTTTTCATCGATAATTTTGGCGCTCTTGTTCACCTGAACAGAGTGCCTATCTGCATGCCCAAATGTCTGTAATTTTGAAATATCGAGCCGAAAATGGTCTCAATCGATTGGTTAAACTCCCTGATGAAGAATCCGTGGCGAAAGTTAAGTCTGTCCGGCCGGCGGTCCGTGCATCCTCTCTAGCATCCAAAAGAGATGAGCTAGAGTTTTCATATTTTCAGAATAGGTTAATTGTCCAAATATCTCGGTCAAGTTCGTTATTGGGCCAAATCCGTCGGAAGGTTCAGTAGTTATAAGCATCTGATATTTTGTTTCCACAATAACTACTAGAATATCCTTCCGATCAAGTTGATACTTGAAATATTGTTGAGGGAGGCTGAAACAAAACGGTTCGCAAAATTTCGCAGAAATCGTCACACTAGAAAATTTTTAAAAAATTCCAAATAAAATTTTTTTCAATACTCACTATCTCATAAGATATTTTTCGGATTTCAATAAAAATTCGTGAATATATTGATATCTTATTTTATTTTGATATTATATTTTTTATATTTCATTTTGATATCTATAATAATTCTAGAGATATTCACTTGGCTCCACACATTTGCCCATCATCCCAATATATTAAAAACAATAAGGAATATTTCTGTGGTAATCGATGGTTCGATACAGGTAACCACCGAAGGAGATAAAAAAACTTTGGGTCGACTAGGGGTTTAGAAATGCGATATTTCGAGGTAGAGAGGGAAGGCGATCTCGCGAGCGAAGCGAGCACCTTAAAGTTCATAAGACGGACTTTCGTTAGGTGCATTTCACATGACCTTACGACCACGCTAACATTTTCAAAAAATTATCTAAAACAACGATTTCCGGTTTTTCGCGAAAGATGGTCCGGTAAAATTGAAAAAGGCTTTTTCCACTGACGCGATCAGGAAAAGCTGTTTTCATATGTGTCTTCCCGAGAATCGGACCTTGGATAGGGCTATTCATATCTTCCAATCGCAAGTAAAAATATTTTAAATGAATTGCTGAAAATAGCTTACTTCGGCTCAAACACAAATTTCCAGATCATCAGTCACGTCCGACGTTCACAGAACATTGTCACATATTTTCAATTACAATTTTAATCCATACTCCGTATAATATTTTGAAAATTCTTCAATTCATGCGATTCGTAAGAACCCTAGTGAGGTATTCTCTTATAGTTTACCAGTCTACGATGTGTATTTAAGAAATTCAAAAATTTACCCAGCATAGAATCAGTTTTACAATCCCTAACCAATTCATTTCACCCCTGTCGATTCCTACTCTAAATGACAAATGTCGGTGACATTCAAATCTTATGTAGATTCATTCATCTGTCATATTATAGACGTAAAACTTAGTTTATGCGTGTACGAATGGAACGAAATTCGAAGTAATCGGCGAGGCACTCTGTTCATGGTTACACCTTTAGACCTTTATCGAATAATATTTATTTTACCTCTGTAAATTAACCAAGCGCTAATCGATGGAGTTAAAACGATATTCTTTGGTTTTTTTTGCGGAAAAAAGCACCCACTGCGAATCAATTATATACAGTGTGTCTCATATGCGTTGCCTATTTCTAACAGCTACCTTCCACCGAGTTATTTCGGCTGTTTCTGCTACGGCTTCTCAATTCGATGAAATATTTTCGATTCATACACAGGGTGTCACATCTGAGTTGGTGCAATCGTAGCGCTGACTTTTACCAGAGTTTTCAAGTTTTCGTGTTTTTCCGCGTACGGGAGCTAATTTCAATAAATGACATACAGGGTATGCAATTTACAATGAATTTACGATCGATTAATATACAGGGTGTGCAATTTACAAGTTCTTTCGGGATTTTTGGCGCTCTTTCGGTTTTTTGTGCTCCTTCATGGTTTTTAGGTTCCTTTGGATTTTTTGCGTTCTTTTTCGTGATTTTTCGCGTTCTTTCGTGTTTCGTTCATGTTTTTTCGCTTTCAACGGGGTTTTTTTTGTGCGTTCCTTCGGGTTTTTTCGGGTTCCTTTGGGCTCTTTGCGATCTTTCATGTTTCTTGGCGTTTCTTCGCATTTCTGAGTGTTTTTCGCGTATCTTCGTGTTTCTTACAGTTCTTTCATGTTTTTTCTTTTCAACGGGTTTTTCGGGTTCCTTTGGGATTTTTTGCGATCTTTCGTATTTCTTCACGTTCCTTCGCGTTCTTTCGTGTTTTTTCGGTTCTTTTCGTGTTGTCTCAAGCGTTCTTTTTGTGTTTATTCGCGTTCTTCTGCGTTATTTCAATGTTTCTTCGTGTTTATTCGTGTTTCTTCCAGTTCTTTTTATGTTTTTTCGCTCTCAACGGGTTTTTTGCGTTCCTTTGGGTTTTTTGCATTCCCTTTGGGCTTTTTGCGTTCTTTCGTCTTTTCTTCTTCAGGTTTTTCATTTTTCTCACGTTCTTTCGTTTCTTTCGTGTTTCTTCGCATTCATCTATGGGCCCCATTTATCTATGGTCTATATTGATCTATGAGCTTATGGATCTACTGGCTCATATTGATTTACGGGCCTCATTTAACTATGGTTAATATTGATCTATGGGCTTATGGATCTACTGGCCAATATTGATCTACTTGCTTTTTGATCTACAAGGTTATGGATCTACTGGCTTACTAGTTGTATATTATAATATCCTTATAGTTCGACAAATTACCTCATCACATGTAGGTGGAATTTTTAAGTCACTTTAGAAAGGAATAATTAGGTACTTGACTAATGACGTCTTTCCTGGAATAACACGTTTATTCTACCCAAAATATATATAATATCTTCGATTCTACCTTCTTATTGAAAGGGTTCCTGAGTCCCATTGAAAACGTTGACAGATGGATAATAGGAAATTAATGGTCCTATTGTCATATTACTGACTTGATGCTCGAATAATATCGTTTTCGTACTTTCCGGGCCTAAAGTGACAACTTCACTCCCTTGTGACAGGTACTAGTGTCATGGGCATTTAATCCCTCCGATTAAATATTGACGAAACTTCCGAACGATTAAATCATAAAACAAAAACGAATTTAAGGATATTTTATTGAAAAATACAATTAATTAGAATGGTAATTAACGTTAATATTCAAATTAATATTGTGACAGTTCGTCATATTGACCAGTCTTTCCTGGGTTAATGCAGCAGGTAACTGACGAGTAACAGATAGGTCCTTATCATATTGAACTTCAAGATCCTGCGGAAACAGGAAGCGAGAATGAAGACTGTGGCATAACTATAGTGGACGAATCATGACTTGACCAAATATTTTATCTGAAATTTTTGTTTATTTTTAATAGACGATTCAATATATACTCTCGGCTGCACGCTGGAGGATTGCCATCCTCCATGTCTCTTCGGCACGTCTATTGTTGCTCCCGACTCAGCTAACAAAGACGCAGATGTGCGTCTAAAACAATGTCCTGTATAAGACGTCGCATTTTCTAATTTGAAGAAAGCTGCTATTTGCCGTGAAATGTACTCAAACATATTTTTCCCTACTACTCGCGTAGTACATTCTTTGTTGATGTATTGAATGAGGTGCCCCTGTCTTTCCCAATGCCATATATTTTCGAAATATCGCCACAAAACTGATGGCACTGTTTTCTGAATATTTGATCACAAAATTTCGGGTCAATTTTATTTTTGGTGTTTCTAATCGCAATTAGGAAGGAATCGCCCAAATCTCTCACATCGTCGATTTCCTAAATCAACCAACTCTTTCCCACGACAAGCTCCTGCAACGCCCAAAATAAGTGCAACCTACAAAAAATTGATTTCTTAAAATTTCTGAATATAAACACATTTCCAAACCTTAAGCATTAAATATTTATCATCCGGAGCCTCCCGTAAGAACTGATCTACCTGCTCAGACGTGAGAATTCTTGGCTTAAATTCCTCATTTCTTCTCTTCAAAAAAGCTGATAATTTTGGAAATTTACTTATATCAATATCTTCTCCTATGTTAATAACCAATTACAGCATTGAGTAATGTGCCCAGAGAGTTGAGGCACAAACCGCTTTTGATTAATCATTGAAGTAGACTAACAGCGCATTTTCAGTAGGTTGTCTCACATTTTTTAAGCGGCACCACGTATAGTTTTCTAGATTTCGGTGGTAAATAATTCTTCACCTACTTCGGCTGCTCTTTTTATCAATATCAGATACACCTTCTTCTACCATGATACCAATAATTATCAATAACAATGTTTCTTACAATGACACTAGTAATGACAATGTTTCTAAATTATAATTGTCACAACGCAATGTTACTATGGTAACTTATTTTAAAAACAGTTTATTAAAATGAGTTGAAGAGAGAAAAACTGATTGAAATTATGGAAATAATTAATAAAATCATACTGAAGTACGAAAAGTGTCGTATATAATCGAGCATTTCGACTGAAGTATGATTTAATCCTTACCTCAGGTGATTTATGGAAGCTCCCTGCGGTCGGGCCATAAAACTTTACCTTCAGGATTAAATGTACTACTTTAGTCCTATGGTATATAATATACTATTGTGCATCTATAGAGCTATGCTGTAATTAAAAATAGATTTATCATGTATCAAAATTCTCATTATATGGTAGTGGGATTTAAGAAGAAATTATATTAAAAATCTTTTATTGAAAATTGAAAGCAAAAAAAATTGTAAAAATGTGACAGTAACAAGATGTCTCTGGTTGAATGGTTTATTTATTATAAAAAATTTATGAAAAGGGAATATTGAGTATTAAATTTGAAGTTTCAATATTATAATGAAACATCACTTTAAAGCTGAAAAATTCAATTGAAGTATCTATCTGATATTGTTTTTAAATATAAAATCAAATTGAAAATTGCACTGTGAATGAAAATAAGAACTATATAAAAGCAGTTATATCAACTGGATATTATAAATTTCGAAAATACAGAATGTCTATAAACTAATAAACGTAGTAGTTAATAAACAATAGATATAAAACTTACCTCAAAATAATCTGAAGAGTAATATCTCAACCGTAGTAGTCATGCGCACTCAAACTTATCTTTTTCATATATTGGATAATAATAAAAACAATTATAGTTTACAGCCACCCTGTTAACTGCTTCAGCCACCTTAGGAAAGCATGTGAAAGCTGTTTTATGACATTGGAAAGTGTTATCACTGATTATTGCTATAAACTACATATATATGTTTAATTTTGTTTTATGTAAGAAAAATAAAATTTACTCTAAATAATTTTTTCAATTATACTTGAAAATACTTTGAATATGCTTTATTCTTATATACAGAATGTTCCAATTAGTAACGTCAACCAAAAAGTTTTTCAGACTTTCGCGAGCTGAGAAAATAATTGATATACGCCTTTGGTTAGAAATGTATTGTGCAATTCTCAAAATTTCCAGGTGCACGGCAAGTGTGGGAAAACAAAGCTATTGTTTAAGGATTCTTTTGTTGGCATCTAAAAAGGATTAAAATAATTACATGTGCCGCAAAGCAATAAAACACCTGGGTGCCATAAGTTTGCTATTTTGCACATTTTGTATTTATTTATCAACTGCTACTGCCTCTTCGTTGTGGATACATCCAGTCGTTTAGGGTTGCTTTGGTGATTTTTTGCGAAGATTGGAGTGATATCGTTATAATATGCCAAAAAGAAACGAACTTTCGTTAGAAAACGTGTGCAGATACAGGTTCTCAGATGAGCAAGGGAAATCACAAGCAGAGATTTCCAAATCTGAGAATGTTCCCGCCGATCTGTGCAATATGCTATTGAGCCGATTCTCTGCTACCGATCTCAATGGAATAGGCTAGAACCGGCTCAAACGCATCACTACAGATCGTCAATTTATTGAGAGAGTCGTTAAAAATAGTGAAAAACCTCTCTTCCGAGCTTGCTGCTGAATTGTCAGTAGAAATTACACCATCAATTTCTGCTCGCACAATTCCTGCAGACGACTTTTCAGGAAGCTGGTTTGAGAGGGTGTAAAGCCAGAAAGAAGCCATGGCAACTGGATGACAACAAAGAAAGCTCGGATTAAAATGGGCTTTAAAAACACCGGAAGTTAGACTGCAGAAGATTGGTCAAATGTCGCGTGGTTAGATGAATCAAACTTTGAGGTAAATTAGTTAATTTAATGTCCTCATAATATTTCATAAACAGTTTTGAAAAAATGCCTCTTTATTTTAATTTGATATTTTTCTTCAGGGACTCAATATTTTCTATCGTTATTGCAGATTTTGGAACACCTCGTTATGATCTTTTGTGTCTCGCCGGGTAGGTGAATAATTCTAAAGCCAGAGTGTGTGAATTGCCAACTGCAAAACACGGTGGCGTGTGGCATAATGGTTTGGGGCCGTAGACCAATTCTGGAGCTGGATAATTTTTTTCGTGTATGAAGGGTCGCATGAACTCCCCAAAGAATACATAAATGTGCAACAATCTGCGTTGTTGTATCTTATTCAACAAACTTTTGGGAGAACTTCAACGGATAACGCGCTCAAAGATGTCGTGTTTTTTTCTCCCACAGCTCGGACACAGTTTCGAGAAAATTACATTGAACTTTCTGGACTGGCTCTGCCCAATCTCTTGGACCTAAACCAATACAGTATTTATGAAGGTTTATTCAGCAACACATTATGCACATCAAGAGAGATCTAAACATTAACATGTCCCTGGGATTGGGAGCTGCGATAACAGGCTGAAGATTGTATGAAACCAGTGGATCTCGATGCGAAAAAGAATTTCTCATATCACTTCAATATTCAAATTGGACCACAAAATGTGGATTATGTATTAATAAATAAATGATATAAATATACAGGAAATTGTTTCATTTATTCAGTTTTGACTCCTATCTTAATACTGCAAGGTGTTATACGTTATCAATACTTTATTAAAAGTATGTATGATTGGTGATTTTTTTTTGGCGATAGCTTAATAATTTTCTAGTATGAAGTTTAAAAATTCATCTTTTTTATTTTTAGTTATTTTATAAATCTTTTTTTGTAACATGTCTATTGAACATTATTCAAAGTAAATGATACAGCATCTTTACTGTAATGGAAGTTACCCAAGAAGGCCAGGAATAATTGAAAAGTGACCAGTAGCAATGATTACACGAAAGAAACATTTCAGACTTATAGTTCCCTAAATTAACTCAGTTCCAATGCTATAAACATATTTATGTTTAATCTATTAGATTTCTTTGAAAATCACACGTTATGATTTTGGGCATAGATTCAATTGTTTATTAGTTCTTCCTCCAAAGACGCTCTGAGTTCTGAGATTTTTAAAATGCACATTCAATAGCTTCTAATATTTGTTAACTTCCTAGCCAGGCGTTGGATTATATCTAATAAGTTTGCAAAGCATTTTGTTGTGAAAAACAAAGTCTGTTTTATCAGAGCTATTCGAATTTCTTTGCAAAGCATAATCTCATGAAAATCCATCCATTGAAAAGAACCTGACATGACTCTGCTGGTATATGTAGATCTTCACATATTATCTTTAGTTTGATATATTCGATGTGTCAATATCAACCAAGATCAGAAATCAAATTTGCTGATTGATAAAAGAGAAAATTAATAAGTACCCAGTTGGAAAAATAGATAGCTCTTTCACAAAGATATTTAATTCTTTATTATCTACTTCAGGAACGATTTACTAGTAATAAAAATTGAAATAACTCTATCGATTTCGAGCAGTGATGGAGGCTTTTTTTAATTCTCCCATTCCTCAAGAGGCTTTGAAACTTTCTACTTATTTGCAGTAAATCATTTAAGTAAAATTAAACTATTAGTATTTTACTACAAGAATCTCTGAGATAATTTAAGCACAGGAAGTCTGTATCCTCAGAATATAAATTTGATATTTTGTTATTTTATAGTCAAAAGAGATACAGCCTTTCTTTACTTTTCAGGCTTTTATAGACTGAATCAATGTAGTTTCTGTTAACATTCTGAATAAGTTACACTCAATGTACTGGAATTGAAATTACAAGTTACAATGAAAATTAAAAAGAGTACATTTGTTTACATAAAATCTATTCTATTATATCTTATGCAAATTTAATCTTGCTTATCAGAAAACTGATTGTGTTTGTCTTCTTCTTATTATTACACCATCAAGGTGAATTTAGCTCCCAAATAGTAGAAAATTGAAAGATACAAACAATTGCTTCAGCTTAATGAAGGCGTTGAAAATGTTAATGTCAGAAAGATGAAATTTTACGAAAAATTTGAAATACTGTGATTCTTGAAACTTACAAATAGTTTTTCTTAAATTTGTTATTGAGTATCCACAGTTTCACAGATTTTTTATCAAGTAATTTTATAGGAATTATTGTAGATCATGGAGTTCAGAATTGGTGGTTTTCTATCTCATGATAATTAAGTCTAGCACAATAATTGAACTTTCTTCAGTCATGTGGATTTGTCATTTTGTGATATTTGAGAAGAAAGCCGCTGGTGGAGTGTCAACCTTAAAGCATTGGTCAGGTCTTAAATAAAATATTTCTCACAAAATTCCCACTAATTATTTTTCAACAACTTGCTTCAGGTACAGTTTATTCTTAAATTTTATTCTACTATTAAATCTCCTTCTAGCTTTTCATAGTATCAAGCATCAAGAAAGAACTCTGTTGCTTTAAAGAGGAAAAAATTTAATCTAGAGTTGAATATTTTAGCAAACAAATGTCTTTTCTTTGAAGAAAACGAAAGAACAAAATTTGAAGGAAATTATTTTGAAATAGTTGCCATTATTCAAGAAGTCATCAATAATTATGAACAGGAATTTTTGGTCTAGAAAAAAAGTAGTTAAACGTTCAGAAAGTATAAAAACGTTAGTTCTAGTTATGTAAAGTTACCGGCATTGAAGTTACCAAATTTTGGCGGATTATATGAAAAATGGCTCGAATTCAGAGATTTATATTTATCTTTAGTTCACGACAACACACAATTAGACGAAATTCAAAAATTTTATTATCTGAAATCTTGCTTGAGTGGAGAAGCCGCTCAAAAAATAGAATCAATTCCGATTACAAGTGCAAATTATTCAGTAGCTTTTTCTATACTGAGGGAGGCTTACGAGAATAAAAGAATAATTATAGAGACTTACGTAAACAATTTATTCAAAATTCAAGGACTGACAAGAGAAAACGGTCCAGATTTAAAAATCTTTACGATTCATTTACAAAAAATCTTCGTTCTTTAAAAATCTTGGTCAACCAGTAGAAAAATGGGATACACTCCTAATTCATGTCATAGTATCCAAATTTGATAATAGAACCAGGCGAGACTGGGAAGGTTACAAGATTAAAGGTGAGTTACCCACAATGGAAGAAATCAGCGAATTTCTGAAAGAAAAATATTTGTTATTAGAGAAGTTGGGAATGCACACAGAAAGGAAATATGAAAACAGTAAAGGTTCAAGGGATAAAAGAGTAAATGCGTTCACAGTGCAAGAAAAAAGGTTTGCTTGCTATTTTTGCAAAAACGATCATTCAATTTTTAAATGTGACAAATTCTTAAGTCTTAGCATTGATGATAGAATTAAAAGGGTAAAAGAGCTTAAGCTATGCGCAAATTGTTTAAATCCTAATCATAGCACTAATTATTGCACAAAAGCAACTTGCAGAAAATGTAAAGGCCATCACAACACAATAATACATAAGGAAAAGGTAAAAATTATGCACACGCAATTACATAGCGAAAGTGAACATGACACTTCCATGAAAAAAGTTTGTGATAACTTGGCAGAAGTCAATATTGATGATAATGGTATTGCTCTTAAGTCTGTTTCAACGGCATCAAACGCAGCTACGGCGAGCAGCAGGGTAGTTTCGTTACTATCAACCGCTTTAGTCAATGTAAAAGATAAATACAATCAATTAATCAAGGCACGCATGTTACTTGATCCAGGTTCTCAAAGTAATTTTATTACCGAAAGGTTAGCTAAGCGACTAGGCTTGGATAAGTGCGCAGTAGAATACAGCATAGCAGGTATTGGCAATAATTTCAGTACGTGTGCTAAGTACAAAATGTCAGTAAGCATAAATTCGTTGGTAAGTGAGTATTCTGAAACTATTTCTTGTTTAATATTACCAAAAATCACTCAATATTTACCAAATTATGACTTCAGTTCTACGATGTTAAATATCCCGGAAGATAAAGTATTAGCAGATCCAAGTTTCAATAAGAGCCAAGAAATCGATATTCTTTGCGGAGTAGGAATATTTTATAAATTGCTGCTTATGGAACAGGTAAATTTGACTAGTAGCCTTATATTGCAAAACAGTAAACTCGGTTGGATATTGGGCGGAGAAATTAGACATTTTGGATTAAAAATTGTAATCGCGTATTTAGTAATTTAGCCATCGATAAAATTGAGTCAAACAAATTCTTAAGCGAGAGTTTAGAGAAATTTTGGCAAGTTGAAAATTGTTCAAGTCCTGAAATCAAAGATGAGTTTTGTGAAAATCATTTCATCTCAAACCTTTCAAGAGCTCAAGACAATAAATTCATAGTTAAAATTCCATTCAAAAATGATTCAGTTAAGTTAGGACGATCAAAGGAAATGGCATTGAAAAGATTTCATTATCTTGAACGGAAATTATCAAAAGATGTTAAATTAAGGCAACAGTATGTAGATTTCATTGATGAATATAAACGACTAGGACATCTAAGGGAAGTAGAGTTAGATGTAAATGAATTAGAAGATGACGGAACAGTTTATTATGTCCCTCATCATCCTGTGTTAAAGGAAAGCGATACTACACCTTGTAGGGTTGTGTTCGATTTCTCAGCTAAGACTGACAATAACGTTTCTTTAAATGACATACAAGTAGCAGGACCTACCATACAGTGTGAATTAATTGACATACTTTTAAGATTTAGATTACCTTATCATGTACTTACAGCTGACATATCTAAAATGTACAGACAGGTTTGGATTCATCCAAGTCAGACCAGATTCCAAAGAATATTCTGGCGAAAATCGGAAAATAAAAATTAAGGTGCTATGAGTTACTAACGGTTACATACGGAAGTAAGTCAGCCAGTTTTTAGCAACAAGGGCTTTGCAACAGATAGCTCATGAAAATGTTGACACCTATCCTGAAGCTTCTAAAGCAATTCGAGAAAATTTTTATGTAGACGATTATTTAGACGGCAGAAACAATCAATCTGACATTATTAAGCTTCAATCAACGGTTACGCAGTTGTTGATGGAGTCAGGTTTCCAATTGAGAAAGTGGTTAACTAACTCTCCAAATCTCATTGAACACTTTAATATTGATAAGGAAGTTAAGTCTATCATACTAAACCTTAGCGAAAATCAAAATAGTAAGGCTTTGGGCGTATATTGGAATTCATCCTCTGACACAATAGAATATAACACAAGTTTAGGTGAATTAGAAGAGAATAAAAACATAACTAAAAGATCCATTCTTTCAACAATAAGTCAATTGTTCGACCCTATGGGCCTTGTTAGTCCTGTAGTGATGAAGGCCAAATTCATTCTTCAATTAGTTTGGAAGGAAAAGGGCGACTGGGATGACCCAGTATCCGATAATCTAAGAAAAAATTGGTTAGAGTTTGTAGTTGGTCTACAGGAGCTCAAAAATATCAGAATCCCAAGACATACTCTTTTACGAGATGCTCAATACTTAGAAATACATTTATTCGTGGATGCATCTGAAAAGGTTATGGCGCATGCCTATATGTAAAATGTCAAACTTCTAGCGAATTCAGATGTAGTCTTATTTGTTCAAAGAGTAAGGTAGCACCCATTAAGAATTTAACATTGCCCAGATTGGAACTATGCGCAGCACTCTTAGGATCGAAACTATTAACTAAAGTCAAGTGCGCAATGAAAATAAATTTTCAAAAAACCTTTTGTTGGACAGATTCACTTGTCACCTATCATTGGATAAGGGGTTCTCCAGATAAATGGAAAACCTTCGTGGCAAACAGAGTGTCAAAGATACAATCGACAACCGATATTAAAGATTGGCATCATGTAAGATCAAAGGAAAATCCTGCTGATCTGATATCTAGAGGAGCTACTGTAAGCGACCTTACAAAATCAATATTTTGGTTTGAAGGGCCGCACTGGCTAAGGGGTAATGGTGATGAATATCCTTTAGGTGGAAATATCGATATATTGACTGAGATACCGGAAGTTAAGACAATTTCAAATATTGCCATGGAAAATTCTGATAGTATATTTGAACGATTTTCTAATTTAAAAAGATTATAAGAATTATGGCATATTCTTTGCGATTCATAAATAACGCAAGTAACAGAGGTAATAAAAGATTTGGCTATTTAGACGTATTAGAGATAGGAGACGCTTTTAATGTTTTGATAAAGTTAGCCCAGGCTAGAGCATTTAGCCAAGAGATTGCGGATTTAAAAGATCAAAAATACATTAGAGGTTCTAGTTCAATTTCGGGTTTAAATCCTTTTCTCGACACTAATAATATATTACGAGTTGGAGGTAGAATCTTGAACGCAGAGTTTGACTATGACAAAAAGCATCCAATTATTTTGCCAAAGAATCATTTATTAACTCTATACATAATGCGCGATGAGCACAAAACACTGCTCCACTGCGGACCACAGCAATTATTGTTCGCCATAAGAGAGAGATTTTGGCCTCTCGGAGGTAGGAATATTGCGCGTAAAATTGTTCATGAATGCATGGTTTGTTTTAAGGCAAAACCAAAGACATGCGAATACATTATGGGTAACTTACCTTCAGAACGGCTTTCCCAGGCATTTCCTTTTCATACGTAGGTTGCGATTACGCTGGTCCCTTTTTGTTGAAAGACAGTAAATCTCGTAAGCCAGGTATAGTAAAAGCGTGGATATGCATATTTGTCTGCATGCCTACAAAGGCAGTTCATATTGAGTTAGTATCTGAGTTAACTACACAAGCCTTTATTGCGTGTTTGAGAAGATTTACTGCTCGAAGAGGAAAACCGAAAACCATTTTTTCAGACAATGGTACGCAATTCGTAGGTTCTAACAATGAACTTCTCAGTTTTTTTGAAGAAAACACTGAAAAAATTACTAAACATTTTACCGATGAAGGGATAATTTGGAAATTCATTCCACCAAGAGCACCAAACTTTGGAAGAATATGGGAAGCGTGCGTTAAGAGTACTAAGCATCATTTGAAGCGTATTATAGGCCTCAATCAGCTGCGTTTTGAAGATTTTACTACGGTCTTGTGTCAGATAGAATCTATACTCAATTCGCGACCACTTACCCCTCTTTCTTCCAGTCCTAATGATTTATCCCCACTCACACCTGCACATTTTCTAATTGGACGGCCTCTCACAAGCTTACCCCAAGGCAGTTATATAGATATTCCAGATGGTCGACTAAAACTATATCAGCAGAGGCAAAAGATGGTGCAATTATTCTGGAAACGATGGAGCATTGAATACGTCAACGGCCTTCAAGTGAGGCTAAAATGGAAAAACAACGGCCCCAATCTGGTCAGCAAGGGAGCCTTGGTTATAATAAAGGAAGACAACTTACCTCCTCTAGCATGGAAGATGGGTAGAATAGAATCGCTCCACGCTGGTGCTGATGGCGTTATTCGAGTGGTCTCAGTGCGCTGCAGTGATGGTAGTGTTTTTAAAAGAGCGATAACTAAAATATGTATACTTCCTATTGAGAACGATGTGAATGATGTCTGAATAGTGTTTATTTATTATTTTTGTTGTTGAAATGTAGTCATTTCAAGGCCGGCAGTATGTTAGCAATTAAAATCTATGCTCATCGAGCAACGGTGTACACAATCTGGCAACACCGCTAACGCTCGGGGTACCTGCGAGCCTGCCACCATTTTAGTTCCTCTTGGTCAACAGTAAAGTACAGTCCACACAAGCTCTACCAAGACAGAGCACAGTTTATCCGTTTCTACAACGATAATGCATTAAAGTTTTAAGGTAAATTAATGTGTTTCATTTGAAAGTTTAAACGAGCAGACAGCTCAACCATGAATTTTCATTTATTAAACGAACAGTTAATTTTCGAATATTTCATTTTTTTCATTCTGATGGCATTAAAAATACATTTGATCAATGATCATGTTGAAGTATTCAAAAACGAATTTTTCCGTGTACAAATTATATCTAAGTTCACAGTGTTTCATGAGAATTAAATTTCTCTTCATTAAAAAAAATTTTTTTCGTTTTACCTCAACATTCTCGGATTCTGCTGGATTCAAGAATTCAATTGATTATTGATTACGACGATGCATTTGAAATCGAATATTTCTGTGTACCAATTATTCCGAGCACATAGTAATTCATGAGATATGAATTTTTTTTTATCAAGAATAAAAGTTATTTTTCAAAATCTACGATTTTTTCAGATTTTGATGACAGTCAGAGCAATCAAAAATTATTTTTCTGTATATGAATTATCCCTGAGCACACAGTATCTCATGAGACATGAATTTTTTCCTTAAAAATTTTTTTTTTTTTTTTTTGAAATCTTCAATATTCTCGGATTCTGCTGGCTATAAGAATTCAATTGATTATTGATTATCACGAAGCATTCATAAATGAATATTTCAGTGTACAGATTATATCTCAGGAGATAGTTATTCATGTGACATGATTTTTTTTTTTTATAAAACAAAGTTAGTTTTCGAAAACTTCGATCTTTTCGGATTCTGATGGCATAAACAATCATTTGATTACTGGTTATAATGAAGCTTTCTGAAACAAGAATTTCCGTTCTCAAATTATTCAGAAGCACACAATAAATCATGAGATATGGAATTTTTTTTATCATGGAAAAAGTTATTTTTTCAAAACATCGATTTTTTCGGATTCTGATGGAAGTTGAAATTCATTTGATTACTGACCATCATGAGTATTTAGAAATTTTTTTTTCCGTATATAAATTTTCCCTGAGCACAAAGTAATTCATGAGGTATGAATTTATTTATGAGAAAAAAAATTTCCTTCGAAAAGATAATTTTTTTCAGATTTTTCTGTTATTTAGAATTCATATGATTACGGACTATGATGGAGTAATCGAAAACGAATATTTATCCAGAAGCACATAGTAATTCATGAGATATGAATTTTTGTTATTGAATAAAAATTATTTCTCAAAATTATCAATTTTTAGATTCTGATGGCATTTGGAATACATTTGATCGTAGATCACGTTGGAGTATTCAAAAACGAAAATTTCTGTTAACAAATTATACCTGAGCTCACGGTGATTATCAAGATATGATTTTTTTTATTAAAAAAAACGAATATTTTTGAAATCTTCAACATTTTCGGATTCTGTTAGCCTATAGAATTAGAATCCATTTGGTCAAAGATTTGAAGGATTCAGAAGTGATTCTCTTGTATACAAATCATACCTGAGTACACAGTAATTCATGAGATATGAATTTTTTTTTGTCAATAAAAATAGTTATTCGAAAACTTCGATTTTTTCGGATTCTGCTGGCATTTAGAATTCATTTGGTTATTGATCAAGATAAAGCATTCACAAGCAAATACTTCTCCATACGAATTATACTTGAGCATGCAGAAATTCATTGAATATTAGTTTTTTTTCATTGAGAAAAAATATTTTTCTCCGAAATCTTCAATATTTTCATATTTTGCTGGAATTTAAATCCCGGTTGATTCTTGATTATGAAGAAGCATTCAAAGACGAATGTTTCTGAGCACGAATTATACCTGAGCACACAGAAATTTCTGAGATATGAATTTAAAATAAAATTTCGAAAACTTCGATTTTTTCGATTTCTGATGGCATAAAGAATATAATTGATCACTGATTATGATGGAACATTCTTGAATGAATAATACTATTTACGAATTAATTCCGAGCACCCAGTAATTCATGAAATGTGACACTTTTTTCACAAAAAAAAAAGTTAAATTTAGAAAACTTCATTTTTTTCGGATTTTGAAAGCAAAATGACTATTTCTGTCTACAAATTATTCCTTAGCACACACTTCTCATGAGATATTGAATTAAAAAAAAAAACACTACAATTTTACTGCTCAAAATTATAAATGTTTTTTGAAACTTTCATCACGAGTTAATCTTTCTAGTTTCCAATAACACCGTTTATTCAAAATTAAACAGAGAAATGAATCGAAAAATGGAAATTTCACCATACAATAATTGAAATGCCTCCATTTTGAAATACCTTACATACAATTTTTTCTTCAACTTTTCATCGATAATTTTTGGCGCTCTTGTTCACCCGAACAGAGTGCCTATCTGCATGCCCAAATGTCTGTAATTTTGAAATATCGAGCCGAAAATGGTCTCAATCGATTAGGTTAAACTCCCTGATGAAGAATCCGTGGCGAAAGTTAAGTCTGTCCGGCCGGCGGGCCGTATCCTCTCTAGCATCCAAAAGAGATGAGCTAGAGTTTTCATATTTTCAGAATAGGTTAATTGTCCAAATATCTCGGTCAAGTTCGTTATTGGGCCAAATCCGTCGGAAGGTTCAGTAGTTATAAGCATCTGATATTTTGTTTCCACAATAACTACTAGAATATCCTTCCGATCAAGTTGATACTTGAAATATTGTTGAGGGAGGCTGAAACAAAACGGTTCGCAAAATTTCGCAGAAATCGTCACACTAGAAAATTTTTAAAAAATTCCAAATAAAATTTTTTTCAATACTCACTATCTCATAAGATATTTTTCGGATTTCAATAAAAATTCGTGAATATATTGATATCTTATTTTATTTTGATATTATATTTTTTATATTTCATTTTGATATCTATAATAATTCTAGAGATATTCACTTGGCTCCACACATTTGCCCATCATCCCAATATATTAAAAACAATAAGGAATATTTCTGTGGTAATCGATGGTTCGATACAGGTAACCACCGAAGGAGATAAAAAAACTTTGGGTCGACTAGGGGTTTAGAAATGCGATATTTCGAGGTAGAGAGGGGAAGGCGATCTCGCGAGCGAAGCGAGCACCTTAAAGTTCATAAGACGGACTTTCGTTAGGTGCATTTCACATGACCTTACGACCACGCTAACATTTTCAAAAAAATTATCTAAAACAACGATTTCCCGGTTTTTCGCGAAAGATGGTCCGGTAAAATTGAAAAGGCTTTTTCCACTGACGCGATCAGGAAAAGCTGTTTTCATATGTGTCTTCCCGAGAATCGGACCTTTGGATAGGGCTATTCATATCTTCCAATCGCAAGTAAAAATATTTTAAATGAATTGCTGAAAATAGCTTACTTCGGCTCAAACACAAATTTCCAGATCATCAGTCACGTCCGACGTTCACAGAACATTGTCACATATTTTCAATTACAATTTTAATCCATACTCCGTATAATATTTTGAAAATTCTTCAATTCATGCGATTCGTAAGAACCCTAGTGAGGTATTCTCTTATAGTTTACCAGTCTACGATGTGTATTTAAGAAATTCAAAAATTTACCCAGCATAGAATCAGTTTTACAATCCCTAACCAATTCATTTCACCCCTGTCGATTCCTACTCTAAATGACAAATGTCGGTGACATTCAAATCTTATGTAGATTCATTCATCTGTCATATTATAGACGTAAAACTTAGTTTATGCGTGTACGAATGGAACGAAATTCGAAGTAATCGGCGAGGCACTCTGTTCATGGTTACACCTTTAGACCTTTATCGAATAATATTTATTTTACCTCTGTAAAATTAACCAAGCGCTAATCGATGGAGTTAAAACGATATTCTTTTGGTTTTTTTGGTGGAAAAAGCACCCACTGCGAATCAATTATATACAGTGTGTCTCATATGCGTTGCCTATTTCTAACAGCTACCTTCCACCGAGTTATTTCGGCTGTTTCTGCTTACGGCTTCTCAATTCGATGAAATATTTTCGATTCATACACAGGGTGTCACATCTGAGTTGCGCAATCGTAGCGCTGACTTTTACCAGAGTTTTCTCAAGTTTTCGTGTTTTTCCGCGTACGGGAGCTAATTTCAATAAAATGACATACAGGGTATGCAATTTACAATGAATTTACGATCGATTAATATACAGGGTGTGCAATTTACAAGTTCTTTCGGGATTTTTGGCGCTCTTTCGGTTTTTGTGCTCCTTCATGGTTTTTAGGTTCCTTTGGATTTTTTGCGTTCTTTCGTGATTTTTCGCGTTCTTTCGTGTTTCGTTCATGTTTTTTTCGCTTTCAACGGGGTTTTTTTGCGTTCCTTCGGGTTTTTTCGGGTTCCTTTGGGCTCTTTGCGATCTTTCATGTTTCTTGGCGTTTCTTCGCATTCTTGAGTGTTTTTTCGCGTATCTTCGTGTTTCTTACAGTTCTTTCATGTTTTTTCTCTTTCAACGGGTTTTTCGGGTTCCTTTGGGATTTTTGCGATCTTTCGTATTTCTTCACGTTCCTTCGCGTTCTTTCGTGTTTTTTCGGTTCTTTTCGTGTTGTCTCGCGTTCTTTTGTGTTTATTCGCGTTCTTCTGCGTTATTTCACGTTTCTTCGTGTTTATTCGTGTTTCTTCCAGTTCTTTTATGTTTTTTCGCTCTCAACGGGTTTTTTGCGTTCCTTTGGGTTTTTTTGCATTCCCTTGGGCTTTTTGCGTTCTTTCGTCTTTCTTCAGGTTTTTTCATTTTTTCTCACGTTCTTTCGTTTCCTTTCGTGTTTCTTCGCATTCATCTATGGGCCCCATTTATCTATGGTCTATATTGATCTATGAGCTTATGGATCTACTGGCCTATATTGATTTACGGGCCTCATTTAACTATGGTTAATATTGATCTATGGGCTTATGGATCTACTGGCCAATATTGATCTACTTGCTTTTTGATCTACCAGGTTATGGATCTACTGGCTTACTAGTTGTATATTATAATATCCTTATAGTTCGACAAATTACCTATCACATGTAGGTGGAATTTTTAAGTCACTTTAGAAAGGAATAATTAGGTACTTGACTAATGACGTCTTTCCTGGAATAACACGTTTATTCTACCCAAAATATATATAATATCTTCGATTCTACCTTCTTATTGAAAGGGTTCCCTGAGTCCCATTGAAAACGTTGACAGATGGATAATAGGAAATTAATGGTCCTATTGTCATATTACTGACTTGATGCTCGAATAATATCGTTTTCGTACTTCCGGGCCTAAAGTGACAACTTCACTTCCTTGTGACAGGTACTAAAGTGTCACATTTAATCCCCCCGGGATTAAATATTGACGAAACTCCCGGAACGATTAAATCACAAACAAACGAATTTAAGGGATATTTTATTGAAAAATACAATTAATTAGAATGGTAATTAACGTTAATATTCAAATTAATATTGTGACAGTTCGTCATATTGACCAGTCTTTCCTGGGTTAATGCAGCAGGTAACTGACGAGTAACAGATAGGTCCTTATCATATTGAACTTCGAAGATCCTGCGGAAACAGGAAGCGAGAATGAAGACTGTGGCATAACTATAGTGGACGAATCGGCGACTTGACCAAATATTTTATCTGAAATTTTTTGTTTATTTTTAATAGACGATTCAATATATACCTCGGCCACGTTGGAGGATTGCCATCCTCCATGTCTCTTCGGCACGTCTATTGTTGCTCCCGACTCAGCTAACAAAGACGCAGATGTGCGTCTAAAACAATGTCCCGTATAAGACGTCGCATTTTCTAATTTGAAGAAAGCTGCTATTTGCCGTGGAAATGTACCAAACATATTTTTTCCTACTACTCGCGTAGTACATTCTTTGTTGATGTATTGAATGAGGTGCCCCTGTCTTTCCCAATGCCACATATTTTCGAAATATCGCCACAAAACTGATGGCACTGTTTTCTGAATATTTGATCACAAAATTTCGGTCAATTTTATTTTTGGTGTTTCTAATCGCAATTAGGAAGGAATCGCCCAAATCTCTCACATCGTCGATTTCTAAATCAACCAACTCTTTTCCACGACAAGCTCCCGCAACGCCCAAAATAAGTGCAACCTACAAAAAAATTGATTTCTTAAAATTTCTGAATATAAACACATTTCCAAACCTTAAGCATTAAATATTTATCATCCGGAGCCTCCCGTAAGAACTGATCTACCTGCTCAGACGTGAGAATTCTTGGCTTAAATTCCTCATTTCTTCTCTTCAAAAAAGCTGATAATTTTGGAAATTTACTTATATCAATATCTTCTCCTATGTTAATAACCAATTACAGCATTGAGTAATGTGCCCAGAGAGTTGAGGCACAAACCGCTTTTGATTAATCATTGAAGTAGACTAACAGCGCATTTTCAGTAGGTTGTCTCACATTTTTTAAGCGGCACCACGTATAGTTTTCTAGATTTCGGTGGTAACAATTCTTCACCTACTTCGGCTGCTCTTTTATCAATATCAGATACACCTTCTTCACTCATGATACCAATAATTATCAATAACAATGTTTCTTTACAATGACACTAGTAATGACAATGTTTCTAAATTATAATTGTCACAACGCAATGTTACTATGGTAACTTATTTTAAAAACAGTTTATTAAATGAGTTGAAGAGAGAAAAAACTGATTGAAATTATGGAAATAATTAATAAAATCATACCGGAAGTACGAAAAGTGTCGTATATACCTTTCGACTGAAGTACATTTAATCCTTCAGGTGATTTATGGCCCTCCCTGCGGTCGGGCCATAAACTTTACCTTCAGGATTAAATGTACTACTTCAGTCCCGCGGTATATAATATACTATTGTGCATCTATAGAGCTATGCTGTAATTAAAAATAGATTTATCATATCAAAATTCCCATTATATGGTAGTGGGACCTGAAGAAATTATTTAAAAATCTTTTTATTGAAAATTGAAAGCAAATTGCAAATGTGACAGTAACAAGATGTCTCTGGTTGACTGGTTTATTTATTATAAAAAAAAAAACTATGAAAATGGAATATTGAGCATTAAATTTGAAGTTTCAATATTATAATGAAACATCACTTTAAAGCTGAAAAAATTCAATTGAAGTATCTATCTGATATTGTTTTAAATATAAAATCAAATTGAAAATTGCACTGTGAATGAAAATAAGAACTATATAAAAGCAGTTATATCAACTGGATATTATAAATTTCGAAAAATACAGAATGTCTATAAACTAATAAACGTAGTAGTTAATAAACAATAGATATAAAACTTACCTCAAAATAATCTGAAGAGTAATATCCTAACCGTAGTAGTCATGCGCACTAAACTTATCTTTTCATATATTGGATAATAATAAAAACAATTATAGTTACAGCCACCCTGTTAACCGCTTCAGCCACCTTAGGAAAAGCATGTGAAAGCTGTTTTTATGACATTGGAAAGTGTTATCACACTGATTATTGCTGTAACTACATATATATGTTTCATTTTGTTTTATGTAAGAAAAAATAAAATTTTACTCTAAATAATTTTTTTCAATTATATCAGAGAATCCTTTAAATATGCTTATTCTTATATACAGAATGCTCCAATTAGTAACTTCAACAAAGTTTTTTCAGACTTTTCGCAGCTGAGGAAAATACCCGATATACCGCCTTTGCCAAATGTATTGTGCACCCTAAAAAATTTCGCAGGTGCACGGCAAGTGTGGGAAAAACAAAGCTATTGTTTAAGGATTCTTTGTTGGCATCTAAAAAGGATTAAAAATAATTACATGTGCCGCAAAAAGCAATAAAACACCTGGGTGGCATAAGTTTGCTATTTTTGCACATTTTGTATTTATTTATCAGTTCGCTACTGCCCTTCGTTGTGGATACATCCAGTCGTTTAGGTTGCTTTTGGTGATTTTTTGCGGAAGATTGGAGTGATATCGTTATAATATGCCAAAAAGAAACGAACTTTCGTTAGAAAAACGTGTGCAGATACAGGTTCTGCATGAGCAAGGGAAATCGCAAGTAGAGATTTCCAAATCTGTGAAATGTTCCCGCCGATCTGTGCAATATGCTATTGAGCGATTCTCTGCTACCGGATCTCATCGGAATAGGCCTAGAACCGGGCTCAAACGCATCACTACAGATCGTCAGTTATTGAGAGAGTCGTTAAAAAATAGGAAAAAAACCTCTTCCGAGCTTGCTGCTGAATTGTCAGTAGAAATTACACCATCAATTTCTGCTCGCACAATTCGCAGACGACTTCAGGAAGCTGGTTTGAGAGGGTGTAAAGCCAGAAAGAAGCCATGGCTCTCGGATGACAACAAGAAAGCTCGATTAAAATGGGCTTTAAAACACCGAAGTTAGACTGCAGAAGATTGGTCAAATGTCGTGTGGTTAGATGAATCAAACTTTGAGGTAAGTTAGTTAATTTAATGTCCTTATAATATTTCATAAACAGTTTGAAAAAAATGCCTCTTTATTTTAATTTGATATTTTTCTCAGGGCTCAATATTTTCCTCGTTATTGCAGATTTTGGAACACCTGGTGTGATCTTTGTGCGTCGCCGGGTAGGTGAAGAATTTAAACCAGAGTGTGTAGTACCAACTGTAAAACACGGTGGCGGCAGCATAATGGTTTGGGGCTGCATGACTAATTCTGGAGTTGGCGAATTTTTCGTGTAAGAGGGTCGCATGAACTCTGAAAAGTACATAAATGTACAACAATCTGCGTTGTTGCATTCATTCAACAAACTTTTTGGAGACAGCAGGATAACGCGCCGTGCCACAAGTCTGCTCGCTCGATGACATGGTTTCGAGAAAATTGCATTGAACTTCTGGACTGGCCTGCCCAGTCTCCGGACCTAAACCCCATAGAGCATTTATGGGGTTTATTAAAGGGCCACACTATTAACAACAAAAAAGAGCTAAAACGCTGCTTGTGTCTGGAGTGGAACGCGATAACGGCTGAAGACTGTAGAAAACTAGTGAACTCGATGCGAAAAAGAATTTCTGCCGTAATTAATGCAAAAGGTGGACCCACAAAATATTGATTATGTATTAATAAATAATGATATAAATATAAAGGAATTGTTTCATTTTATTTCGGTTTAACCCTGTTCAAAAAACTGCAAGGTGACATGGGTGCTCAATACTTTTGGCCAAGGCTGTATGATTGGCGATTTTTTTTGGTTTTGTTGTTTTAATGATTTCTGGTAGCGCGGTTTCAAAAATTCATCTCTTTTTGTTGTAGTTATTTTGCAATCTTTTTTGTGACATGATTGCCTTGAACGTTGTTCAAAAAATGATACAGCATCTTTATTTTACTTGAAGTTACTCAAAAAAGGCTAGAATAATGGAAAAGGGACCATTGAAAAATAGTTACACGAAAGAAACATTTCTCAGATTTATAGATTCACAATTATCCCAGTTCCAATGCTATAAACACTTGTTTATTAACTAATGGATTTCTTTTGAAAAATCGCAATACAGATTTTGGCAAGGTGAATAATTGCTTATTGATTCATCCTGCAGACGCCTGGATTCTTGATTTTTTTAAAATTTTCATTCAATACTTCTAATATTTATTAACTTCCTAGGCAGATTTGAATTATGTCTAATAGTTTTCAACATTTTGTTGAAAAACAAAGTCTGTTTTATCAAACTATTTGAATTTTTGCAAGTACAATCTCATGAAAATCCATCGACTGAAAAGAACCTGACACTCTGTTGGTATATGATCTTCATACATTATCTTTATTGATTAACAATGTGTTAATTTCAACCTTGATCGAACGAAATTTGCTGATAGAAGATGAAAAATTAATGTTGCCAATTCGGAAAAAAAATATGTGAGCTATTTTAAAGATATTTAATTCTTTATTGTTCACTAGAACGATTTACTAGTAATAAAAATTGAAATAACCTATGATTTCGAGCAGTGATGGAAAACTTTTTTTTTTTCAATTATCTATATGAAACTTTGAAACTTGTACATTGCGGTAATCATTTTAGCAAAATTAAAATACGTTGTTAATATATATATATTCTTTTGAACTTTTGGCTGACGTTGTTAATACTACAAGATCTCCGAGATAACTTGGGGTTATAAAGTCTGTAATCTCAGAATATAAATTTGATATTTGTTATTTTATGATCAAAAAGAGATATAACCCCTTTTACTTTTCAGAACTTGTAGAGTGAATCATGTGGTTTCACTAAACATTCTAGATAAGTTACCTCAATGTGCTAGATTTGAAGTTACAAGTTACATACTGAAAATTAAAAATAGTATATTTGTCTACATAAAAATTCATTTTATTATATCTTATAACGAATCTTATTATCGAAATCATTTGTTTTTTAAAGTTATTATTATTATTTTATTAAGGTAAATTTAGCTCCCAAATAGGAAAATTGAAAGAGAAAAACACCGTTTACTTAATGAAAGGAAAATATTGGGTCGAAAGATGGAAATTTTACTTAAAAATTTGAAATGCCTTGATTCTTGGAAAACTTACAAAGAAGTTTTTCTTAAATTTATTGTTCAGTATCCACAGTTTCCACAGATTTTTACATCAAGTAATTTTGTAGAATTATTATGAATCATGGAGTTTAAATTGTAGGTTTTCTATCCCTACGATTTCGTCCCTAGCGCACACAATTGAACTCTTCAGTATGGGATTTGTCATTTGTGATATTTGAGAAGGGGAGCCGCCAGGATCTGAACCCGGCACTGGTCGAATTAAAGAAAATATTTTTCTACAAAAAATTGCCTAATAATTTTTCAACAACTTCTGCTCGGAGGTACAGTTTTTCTTCAAATTTTAATTAATAATAAATCTTTCTAGCTTTCAAGTAACACTACATCCGAAAAGAACCCCGTTTATTTAAAGAGGAAAAAAATTGAATCTAGAGTTGAATATTTTAGCAAACAAAAATTCTTTTTCTTCAAATAACTTACCTATTTTTTCCATTTTTCATCGATAATTTCCTATCTTGTATCGCTAAATTTCGTTTAATCAAGGGTAAAATTAACACATAGTAAAATTCAAATGATATTAGTCAAGTATTGTTAAGATAGAATAAGGTAATCGATTCGTCTGGATTGGTAGTAGTTTTCATATCGCGCATGTTCCGTATAGGCGCAGAAAAACTGCGCATGCGCCTTGCGTATTCCGCGCAGCTTTGATGTATACGCGCATTAATGTTCCCGATGTTGCGTATTACATTTAAAAATGGGCTGGACCCGCATCTGTGATATTCAACAATTATTTTTACAGATTTCATGAAGTAATGCTTATATTTTATAATGGACGAGAGGAGACTTCTTTCTGGTATTTATGACCATGCAGGAAGAAGAAGAAGAAGAACAGGAGGAAGAACAGCTAACACAGATTGATTGGTTCTATGGCAACACATTTAATGCGCCAACATTTTAAGACTTTATTTCTTAGTGTAGTCTAGTGTAGTGTAGTGATACAGTTTACGGCCAAGTCAAGAATAGCTATTGGTAAATATGTCAGATTTTAACATGGAATATTCCCGTGATGGAACTTCGGATTACGAATCTGATTCATCTGACAGTTCGGAAAGTTCATCTTCATCATCAAGTTCAGCCAGCAGTTCGGTATCCAGATCACGTTCTGAGTCTGGATCCCGGTCATCATCAAAATCACCTAGTAGGTCTAGGAGTCGATCAAGATCAGAAGATAAGGAAACGTCAGAAGCTGAAGATGTTGAGGAACATGATTCCTATGAGAAATCTTCAGATTCAGAGGAGTATGACACCGAAGAGGAGGAAAGTGATAGACATAAACCTAAAAGAGAGGAGGAAGAAGGGTCGTTACGGACGTTTCATCATGGATGAGGCTGAAGTAGACGATGACGAAGAGGATGATGAAGATGAGTGGGAAGAGGGTGCGATGGAATTAGCCCACGAGCTCAATGAGGCAGGACCCACCGCCAGGGATATTGAAAGAAGTATGCGACAAACTAATATGTGGCATACTCCAAGAGATGATGATCTTGAATATTATCTCCGCGAAAAGTATGTCGATAGACCCGCAGCTGATCAAAGATTCGGCGATGGAGAAGTGTCTGATGAGATCACACAACAATCTCTTCTTCCAGATATTAGGTGAGTTTTATTTTCTGTTGAGTACCCGGTTATATTTATTAATTCAATCTGTATTTCTAGAGATCCAAACTTATGGATGGTGAAATGCCGATTTGGCGAAGAGCAGTCAACAGTCTTGTACTTGATGAGAAAATTCTTAACGTACCAGAAGTCAAATAAACCTTTACAGATAAAATCAGTTTTTGCGGTGAAAGGAGTTAAAGGTAGGGTTTATATCGAAGCTCACAAAAATGCTCATATAACAACATCTATTGAATATGTGACTGCGCTCAGAGCGGGCATGTTCAAATACCAAATGGTGCCAAAAAATGAAATGCCAGATGTACTGAGAGTTGTAAAGCCACAAAATAGCCTGAAATTGAAACAGTGGGTTCGATTAAAGCGAGGAGTGTTTAAAGACGATATTGCTAAAGTTGATTACATCGACATGGTTCAAAATAAAGTGCTCCTCAAATTATTACCTAGA